>CAAKHB010005974.1:0-21724 GCA_901007665.1 Aeoliscus strigatus | reverse complement strand
AGTTGTGAGGGGATTGTGAGAAAAGATACAATGCTGCCCTCATGTGCTCCTCAATTTGTAATTACAAGTGCTTGGGAACTTGTAACTTAAAAGTTCTTGACCCACAAAAAGGATCATACACAGGCATGGCTCACACTGTCTTCAGTATTATCAGTCTACTTGGATGCAATGAATACAATCTCCAAGAATTATGTCAATTGAATGAACCAGTAAAAGCTGTATCATACTGATGTGGGGCTAAAAACATCTGCTACTGTCAAACAGAAATTGCAGAAATGAGGCAAAGCAGAGAGACCTTTTGTCTGAGCTGGATTACAAAGCATCTTCCTGCCAGAGGCTCTTCCATCTGAAAATGACTAGGAGATGTTTGGTGGGTTGAAGAGGAAACTCCCTTCACCACAGCCCTGCTGTCTCTGTGGGAGTTCATTACACACACACACACACACACACGCACGTATAGCAAACGGGTGGGCAGACGTGCACCCCACTCACCACACAGTAAATTCCATCATAAAATTCGAAGGACGCCTCAAGCCCCACCCATGCAGACAGACCCCCCCAGACAGTCTTCGATCCAAGGGATGCTTCTAATCCCAGATGGGTGATTTATGATACTTCCACCATAGTAGAAGTAACAGTGAATGATGAACTGTTCAATGGGCATTTTCAGACATTTTTATGTACCAATGCTTACAGTAAAGAGGAAGATTTTAAATGAAGAGAGTCTGCAGAACAGTGCTGGTCCACGTCAGTGAGCCACAGTGTTCGGGAGTAGCTAGGTACATTTAATTACAAAATAAACCAAGCTGTATCCGTTACATTACTTGAGAAATTACAGGTGTGTATGGAAATATTCCTGGTTACAATTTTAGTTACATCTGAACACTTTGCATGTTTTTCATGGTTTTTGATCTCCTGTTGTGGCAGACAGGTGACACTGCAAATGAAAGCATTTGTAGTTTCACCTGTCTACATTTGATTTGCCTCTGGAGGTGGGGATTTAAGGGATCATTCAAACTTGAGATAAGTAATCAAATGTAAATAGTCACATTACCTGTATAGAGTAATTGAAGAGGGTAACTTGTAATTGTGAATTATTACATTTACAAAGTAACTTTCCCAACACAGCTGGGCCAAATTAAATACATTCATTCATTCATTCATTCATCATCTCCTGCTTGAATCATCCAATTGATATTCAAAGAATAACTGTGCTTTAACATATTCTTAGACATTTCTAAAAATGAAATCAGTTTTATAAAATCACCACAAATCACTGCTTATAAAAGTCTGAACAAACATCCTAATCAGATATTTTGTGGGAAGAAAAAAAACTCTGATGTCCTCTACTGGTCAATTCTGGGTATGGCAACTCATCACAAATTGTACAAATCTTTATTCTTTGTCAGACCAAAAAAAAAAAAAAAGACCACATGGATCACAGTAAAAATGAGTAGTCATGTCACAGACAGAGCTATGACTCAAAGTAGGTGGCAACGCTGCAGATCACAAAGGGGAAATCCATATTAAAATTTAAAACGTAATTGTACAAGAGCAGTCAACACTTGAACCAAACTGCCTCCAGTCAGGAAAACAAAGACCAAATAAGATGGACGCTGATGAGTGAGTGTCCACGTATACATCTGCAGCACTGAATCATGGTCAGCTTTTTCTACAGTGAACCAGAAGGCCTGTGATGTATAATGTGTCAAAATGGGCAAATAAACACAAACATTGGGGAAAATTTGGGGAAAAAACAACAACAAAAAAACACGACACAGATGAACTTTGCCCCCTCCCTATTTACATAGAGTTATCAAACAAGAATCTGGCCAGAGCAAAAATCAAGTCCTCTGTAGGTGAAGCTGTTCATCCTACATTCATAAACCCAAATGTTCCAAGGATGTTCAGACTTCAGTCATCCTTCAGCGGATGTCATGGATCCGTATTTAATAGCTCTGGCATGCTAACAGTGATGTACATCTGTTATAGCATAGGCTATGCGTGCATCCTTTTTGGGCTTGGTGGGAGTTTGTTTGCTCTAATTGCACTTCCAGTTACCTTCGTGAAAAGTTTTAGGTGTCATTCATTAGTTTTAGGTCTTCTTTAGTACAGCATGTGGTTTGTTTGTTTTAATATTGCCTCTTACAATAAAATAGATAATAAAACAGGGTTTGCCCACATTGTTACTACCAAATCGCAACCATGGCAGCCTCAATCATTTGTCAAAAACATTGCAGGGCTTCCAAAAAAAAAAAAGTTAGCAGGCAAAATGCCAAACGTGAGAATTAAAAAAGGTAGTCCACAAACCACTGTGTGACATGACGGTGGCTCTGTCTTATTTATACAGTCTATAATATAAACATTTCATTTAGACTGAAAACAAACAGACTTTTACAGGGAAAGACAGGCAGCAGAAAACAAACCAATAACCAGCCCAACCACAGCTAAGACATTCAGACATCTGCAACTGTACTGTGTGCCTGAAAACCAAAGGTCACTGAAAAGTAAAAACAAACCAATTCAATCCATCCTGAGTGAGCACAAACTGACAAAAATAAAATAAATACACCCTAGCCAGAAGAAGGGTGCGCACTCCTGTTGAGATGTCTTTGTGTAATTGATAACTCAGTCCTGGCTGTGCGTGTTGAGGTTAGTATCCTTGTAGTCCATTGTAAACCTTCTGTATGGAGCCTTGTTTCAGAAGATTCCGTATACCTGCAGGAAAAGAGTGATATTTTCAGCAACACATAAAAATAAATTGGTTTTACAGTATCTGTGTTTAATCTTTATATGTGTGACATGAAAGCAAAACCTAAGTGCTGGATTTTTTTGTCTGCTTTCCCAAAACATCGCCCATCTCTCACCATCCTTCTGCTGTTCATCCAGCTGTGTCTGAGGGAACTCCACATCGAAGGTGATGATGAGGGCACCACGGATATTGATGTTGTCAAAGTTTGGCAGGCCCTCTCCCTTCTTCCACATGCGAGCACCAGGCTTGGTGATCTTGTCTCGGACTATATGGACCTACCAGTCAACGACAGACAGTCGACATTTATTTCCTTCCTTGAACTACTACACTACACTAAAACTGCTAATCGTACTGGTGCGTATTGATCTTTGGTTCTTTCTCTATTTGCTTAGTGTGACTGTGCTTCCAATATTAGCATATAACACAGAAAAGGACATCAGTGTATACATAACAACTTTGTAGAGAACCTTATGTCCATCCAAATGTACAATGTCCATCTCAAAGCCGACCAGAGCCTCCACCAGGGAGATAGTGACGTTGGTGTACAGGTCATCTCCTCTGCGCTCAAACACAGGATGTCTGAAAGCAAAGACGTAATTCAGGTTAAAATAAGAGGTCTGTTGCACACGCTGAAGGTTCATTGTAAATAAAGTTCATACTTTAACACTTTGATGCGGAAACGCAGATCTCCAGGTTCACCGTCGATGTGAGGTTCCCCTGCAGATGCATATGAAGACATTCCATTTAGACAATATAAAACCTAGATGGAGTGATTTCTAAATCAGTTTTATGACATCTTACCCTCTCCGATGAACGGGTACTCCATCTCGTCTCTCACTCCCTGTTCAATTTCTACCTCTAAAGTTCTTTCTTCGTTTACCAGCCTGAAATCAAGAACAGTAAATGTGCATGAGGTTTACATATGTAACTACACATAACGTTTGTGCATTTTCATTTCTTCATCCTAAATGCATTTAAAAATGGCAAAACTGTTGGAACAGCAGACGATTTTTTGCCAAACAGACTAGTTGCAATTTTCTGTCTGAAAGCGAGAAGATGAAATAATCCTTTTCATTTACAGAGTCAAAGCAGCAAAGGTAGATAAGTCAGAAAAATATAGTAAAATATAGGTAAACATGTGCGTAACGGCTGTGCCATGGCTCCGCTGGTGATCGTGGCTGTTCTCTTGTTTGTTGGTGTCTCGTGTCACGCCGTCTCGTGACTCTCTTTCTAACTCGTCGCACGGTACTCATCGGGTGTTCTCACTCAGCTGCAGAAACACTCCTGGTGTGAACTGAGATCGCGCTGGGAGTAGAGACGCGGTGCAGCCTTACATGCTGCAGATGCTTCCAGCGTATATGCGCCTTAAGTGTTTCTTGCAGAAGTGACTCACTTCACATTGGGACACTCATCGCAAACCATCTCTTGGGTCATCTGAAAGCGTCCAGGTCCAAGCTGCGTTGTCCTCATCTCCTGTCTGCAGTTGCACTTTCTCTTTCCAGGGGCTTCTTTGGCTACTGGTTTGTTGCGTACAACCTTTGAAGATACAGCACATTTTACATGTTTATTTGGGTCTAACGCTAATTGTGAAAAGCAAATTACAAAGTTTTACATTTTGGGGGCGAAACTTAAGATCTGACAATCAAGGCCATGACGCTGAAAAAGAACTCTTCCCACCTCCACGAAGTTCCCAGAGTACACCTCTTCAAGCGTGACTTCCAAGTCTAGTACAATATCACTTCCTCTAGGAATGTTCCGGTCCTGCTGTTGTCGGTTGCCTCCAAACATGAAGCCGAAATCACCGAAGAAGCTTCAGAGGAAAGACACAGTGTAACACTGTCACAGATCAAATACTGTTCAATCTGGTTCTGTCAGCCCATGTTAGCTCTAACTGTGTATGTGCTGATAACACAGCACATATGGTGAATAGAATATATTCAGATTTTTAGTGAGAATATATTTATATATCAACTAACCTTGAGAAGATATCATTGTGGGAGCTGTGGTGACCCTCTTTGAGTCCATCTTCCCCATAAGCATCATACTGCTTCCTTTTTTCTTCATCGGAGAGAACCTATAAATGTATAGTCCCATCAGTCACACACCTTCATTCATGAACTATTTCAAGTCAATTATTAATAACATATTGAGCCACCAGTAATGCATTTTTTTAATCATATATTTTTTATTATTTCACACTTAGAGACAGTTCTGTTGGGTGGGGTCACAGTGCTTCCCTGGTATATGGTACCTACCTATAAATGCCAGTACAGAGTAATTCACACACATATTCAGTCACAGCTATACAATCGTCTCAATTCTTACTCAGTTGTTCCTATGAGCTTGTGGTAAAAAAAAAAAAAAAAACCTTCCCATAGCCCCTTCTTATCCTCGCTGTCACTGACTCTCGCTAACATTTGTTCATATGATGCAATTTCTGCCATTTTTTCAATCCACTTTTTATAGTCCGGTGGGGATGTACTCTTCCATACCCTGAGGATAATCTGGGCTGCCATAACCGTCCCGACCTTCATGACTGTCAAATATTGTTTTGACACTCCCATTACTTGTGATTGGCCAGTAAGCATAATCTTGGAGTGGCTGGGATCTCAATCTCCAGAGCCTTCCCTAGATGCTCTAATACTTTTACCCAAAATGGCTGTATCAGACTACATTCCCATAGAACATGTAGGAAAGTCCCTGCCTGTGTTCCACATTTCCAACACAGATTATCAGGTAATAAACCCATCCTATGGAGTCTAGAGGGGGTGAAGTAGAACCTGTGTATTATCTTATATTGAGTAAACTTCCCTCTAGCCTCCCTGATGTATTTTCCTGAGTTTCCAATTATCCTCTTCCACTCCAACTCACAATCCAAACCTCTCTGCCAAATAGTCTTCAGAGTCCGGCAGATATCCTTATTTAGCCTGCTAAAGTCTCGATAAAACACTGCTGCTGTATGCCCTGTCTCTGATAAGTCCAGAAAGTCCCTCACTGGGTTCGTCTCATCTGCAAATGTCCCTTTTCTAATACAGTGTTTAATTTGAATGTATTTCCAGAAGTTGCCCTTTTCTTCTAAGTCATACCTTTGCAGTAATTCTGAAAATGATATAAATTCTCCATTCACAATTAAATCACGTATTTTGCATATACCCTTTCTGAACCATTGTCTCCAGAAAACTGTTTTCTTCTGTAACCTATCCTTGTTGATACAGTATTTCTCCTACTGGAATGGCTGCTAGCAGCCTGATCAACACGGACCTGGACTGACTGACCCTTACACCTCCCACGGTGCTCAGGAACAAGTTTTCAGCTCTAACCCCAACTACAGGCAGTTAATATGATCAATAAAGGAACAGGTGTAGACACAACACACACTTGTGATTTAAAAGATCTGAAAGAATAAACAAATAGCATTCATGTCATGAACACACACTATGCATATTCAAAACTTTGTAATGAGCAAAGAACGGAAGCACCTGCAGAGCTTGTCAAACTCAAACCACTTCACGCTGCTCCACGTCTGGTTTCGGTGAATGTAACCGAGCTGAGTAACAGCCAATCACATGCAGCCACACGGTCTAGCTGACCAATCACAGCTTCCGTAGCGTTTCCAACAAGCGCAAAGACTTGTGCCTCAGGGGCTTCCGCACACCGCGTTCACGTCATTCATTTACACACAGTCCATTTATAATCAAATTCAGCACCACCAGAATAAATTTCCTACCTCATACGCTGCCCCCAAGTCTGCAAATTTGTCCTGAGCTTTCGGGTCATCTTGGTTTCTGTCGGGATGTAACTGTAGAGCCAGTTTCCTGTAGGCTTTTTTGATGTCCCTGATAGATGCACTTTTGCTCACTCCCAAGATACTGTAGAAGTCTCTCCTACGAGGACAGATAACAACGTTAGATAGATACAGGATGACATGACGAGAGTAGGACAAGAAGTTACCTTCCTAGCTGGCTAAGGCCGCTGTTAGTTTTAAGAATATACGACGAGACATCTGATGAAGCTGTACCGTTAGCTTACAAGCTAGCTTGTTCACCAAAATACCGACCGTTATTATGCTGGACCGTGGAGTGGAAAATTGGTTGTTAGCCGAAAGACTGTAGATAGCAACAACAAATCAAACCCCAAAAACCCTGAAAGTTTACTAATTCTCTGGCAGGCGCATGGAGAGGAGGTGTAGACCAATCACAGTGAAACATGTGTACCAGCTGGCGATGCTGCTTCACTGCTGCGTGTGGAATCATTCTCTCCCATTTACTTACCCCGCAAACACTGCGGTGACAACATAAAGCAGCAGACAGCACACACTGTAAAGATTCATCCCCTTGGCAGCCATATACCCCAAATATGTCCTAGAGAATGGGACAAAAGAAAAGCCGGCTTCTGAAGGTTGGATTCACTCAACAGCCTTCTTCCTCCTGTCAGCGAAGTCCCGCCCCCTGGATGTCGGCTGATCCGCCCCTCGGACCAAACTCCGCCCACCGTTAACCCTTTATAGGCAACGCTTTGAAATACTTGAAAAATTGAGCTAAATGCAAAATTCCAAACCCTTTTTTCCTATCTATCTATCTATCTATCTATCTATCTATCTATCTATCTATCTATCTATCTATCTATCTATCTATCTATCTATCTATCTATCTATCTATCTATCTATCTATCTATCTATCTATCTATCTATCTATCTATCTATCGTTTTATAGTCTATAGTTTTAAAGTGTATAATTCAAAATATTTGTGAATGCCTAATGTGTTTTCCATCAAATAAGACCTAATGCCTTCTTCCTCTTAGGTTGTCATGACGTAACGCGTCGCCGAGATCTCAGTGGAATACAATGCATCGCAACACTTCCGGATCACGTTGGTCACGTGACGCACGCACACTGTCGGTCAAAACTGTCCGTCTAGACTCAGAGTGATATCCAGACGGGAGAGCGCCAAATAGGAATAGCAGGAGAGCAGTGATGTTGACGCACCTTTTCAGCTGTGTTCTCTTTTCCACTTATGATTGACTCGACCCATCTTCCACCGAAACGGAATAACGCTTCGCTTGGTCGAGGACTTAAGTTTGAAGTAAGCGTCACAGTTGCCTCCCACTCTTGTTTACTAGCTTTGCTAGCTAACCGTGAGCTAAACGATGTACCATGTCCTTCCTGGTTCTTATAGTCGTATCTTAACGATAATAATGTCACTTCTTCTTCATCAAACATGTCTTTATTGGCTGGTTGCTTTGTCTCATAGCAGCATTTAACGCCTGGAGGTAAAACAGCACATCTTTCCAACTTGTCACTATTGTGACATATCACTAACACGTCCTGTCGCAAGTGGATTGTAATAATAACCCAAACCAGAACGTTTTTTTTAAAACGTCATTGTTCATCCAATTTCATGCTAATGGATTTAATTAGTAACAAATTGTCATGCACAAGGTGTCATCAAAAAGCTCAAGCCCATCGCTATTTTAGTGTCAGCCATGATGGTCAAATGGTGCTGTCAGTTGTTAGGTAGTATTGTACTTCATGCACGTCCAACTTTTGAGATCCAACCTACCAACTAATGCACTATGTTGTGTGTCTGCATCCTATGTTTTGTTTGTCTTCAGACATGGAGACAGAGTGTGTGAGCATATGGCCACGCATGGAACCTTTTCTTCTGGGTGCTTTGCAGGTGATAATACTCACATTTTTAAAGTGTTGCTGTCCTTTAGAGGAAGATGTAAACACTAATTAAATACTGTACAATCTCATGCAGGTGGCCCCCTCTTCTAAACTCAGCCTGCACTATCTTCGTAAGATGGCGACCTATGTACGAACACGGGATGGCTGTTTCCCTGTTTTGGGATGGTCCATGTGGAGACATATTGCATGTGGAAAACTACAACTTCCAGAAGAACTTGCGTGGCTCTACTTTGAGACATTTGACCTCTTTGTTGGCCACACACCTGAAGAGAGGTTGGAGTGGGCAGAGTGCCTTTCCCACTGCTCTTGCAAAAGTGAGCTGGACCAACAAAGGACCAAGGTGAAAACCTAGACAAGTCTGTCCCAGTGGCTCAAACTGCCTTCAAACATCGTCTCTGACTCATTGGAGTTGGTTCTCAGTGAGTAAAAACTACATGTTGACATGCATCCCTTGCTTGTTTTCTTTCAGATGTCTGTGAACACTCTGCAGTTCCTCATTTTCCTCTACATACAGCAGCTGAACCATGTTTCCCTCAGAACATCTCTGATAGGTGAAGAGTGGCCCAGTCATCGTACTCGCTCTGCCTCTGCATCAGACAGAGAGGCAAAAACCAGCTCTCAGAACAAGGTCATCTCCCTCACATATACAGTCATATCAAATCATCATATAGTACATGAGGAATTAATTTTTCCTTCTGTAGAACTGGGACGACCAGGCTCACCTGTCATTTGTGCAAAGCCACCTGGCTGAGATTCTGGAGCTGCTTGTGGAGCCAGGCCAGCTGTCACAGTCTGGACAATCCTTACATGATTGCCAGGTCTGTGGGCAATCAGCACATATCCAGTAAAGTGACGTTTGGCTGCAGATAAGGAATGCCTGGTTGTCCTCTGTTTTGCCAGATACCCATGGAGGCTGTGCGGAGCTTGGGGTTGTTGTTGGAGGGCTCGTCTGGCCATGGCAAAGCTGTTCAGCCGGTCCACAGGCTGTTGACCAAAGACCCCCTTCAGACTCAAGTTGGCTACTGCACACTCAGCCGTTCCTTTCCCCTGCACAAGCTGCTCACCTGTCTCCAACAAAGCCTCACTCTCAATCCTTTTGGAATAACAGCCTGCTTATGCTCTGGCAAGAAGCTAGCTTGGGCCCAACAAGGTAGTTTAAAAAATTGTACAGCAATAGCTAGTCATGCAAGTCAGGGAATGGGTGTGTTTAGGGGGCGTATGTACGTTTTTTCCTTTTTTTTCATCGCACTTCTTCTACCTGTTTGTCTACATTTCATATTGTACGATGCTGGTCCACTCTAGTGGAGGGGTCCATGAAGAGAGCCAAGATTGCCCGGAATACCCATATGGCGCCACCTGGCAGTAAGATGGTGCTGATGTCCCAAGTCTTTAAACAAACACTGGCGAAAACCTCAGACAAATTGACAGGTGCCAACATTAAAATCCACAGATGTTCTGACGCCTTCATATACCTCCTTTCACCACTCCGGTAATATTTGTTTTGATATTGAGATATTAAGATATTGAGCTAAAAGCTTTCAGACATGTCTCATTAACCCTGTTTTTTCTTGAAAATATTGTTCTCCAGGTCAGTCAGTGTGGACAAATGCAGAGACAGCACAGTGGTTCTGGGTCCCGTTGAGACCAGTGTCCACATTGACAGCTGCCAGAATGTGCGAGTGGTTTGCGTAGCAGGCAGGATTGCAATCAGAGCCTCATCACGTTGTACTGTCCATACCCTAACCCCCACCCGCCCTTTGCTCCTCCCTGGAAATACCGACATTACCCTGGGGCCTTTCCACACCTTTTACCCCTCCTTGGAGGATCATATGGCCAGCGTGGGGCTGGCTGTAGTCCCCAATGCCTGGGATCGGCCCTTGCTCCTGGGGACCGACGGCCTTGTCAACCAGCCGTCCAACTCGGACTCAGCCTGCTACCGCCTGCTGCCCCCAGCTGAGTTTCACACGCTTGTTGTGCCTTTCAAGATGGAGGGAGATACATGCGAGATACCAGGGGGTTTACCTCCTGCCTACCAAGCAGCACTTGATGAAAATCAGAAGAGGATACAGAACTGGCAAAAGACTGTGATGGAGGCTGGGCTGAACAAGTGAGTGTCAGAGGTTGTTTTGTGGGCTGTGATGTTTTGCCAGCTGCAGATTGCAACCTCTATTCTTTGTGTTGTTTTTTTGTTTTAACCATTCTCACTTATGATCTCTGAAGGGAGCAGAGGTCCATTTTCCAAGATTTGGTGGAGGTCAAGTTCCACGAGTGGCTTCTGGAAACAGGACACAGGCAGGAACTCGACAGCCTCATCCCACCCACAACCACCCCTTCAAAGGACTCTGATGAGTCTGCAGTGAGACAGCCCAGAGTTCATGATACCAATCATATCAGACCTGCAGCTGCAGGAGGGCAGTCACCTTTAGTTTTTTTGAATTGTAAGTGAAAACAGAACACCAGTTTTCACAGTTGGTGTGTTGACATGTCCAGCACCTAAAGGAAAAGACTTACTAACTACTGGCATTGACTGCTTTACAATTACCTCTTTAGAAAAGGCAGCTAAGTTTTGAACCTTTATGAAAAGATGGGGCGGATTGTTACGCTGTAAAACATTGCTCTTTGATCGGGAAGATGTTGATTTAAACAAAAAATACATAGATGTTGCATCTTTACAATCAGTGGAGCTATAACAATAAGATAGATAAAGGTATAAATGTAAACTAACCCTGAAAAACCTACTTATGTCCTGGGAAGAAGAGAGGCACTAACTTTGCTGAGAATCAGGAGACTCGAGTGGCGGTGTTCATGGAGAAACATGACAGCTGTGAATACTTTGTCCTGTTTCATAGTGGACTGAAGGGAAGTGACACATGCTTTTAAACATGGAGAACGTAAGATGCTAAATACATTTTCGGCCTAGGCGATAATCTCTGAGTTAGAGAATACAAATATCTTTCCAGTTTTGAAAGGCAGAAATGCTAATTTAATGCATATTGCAGGAAGCTAATGCCACTGAGTGGGTGTGGCCATAAGCATAGTGTGAAATGTCTGATTCCTTGTTACTCGCCTTGTTTCTGGATGTACTTCAGTTTTGAATGTATATTTGTGTATTAATTCATGAATATGTATTTTTTTTAGGAATATTACATTTTATGAATTTTGCCACCCCCAGAAGTTTTCACATTTAGCAGTTCATAAACATCCTGCTGGTCACTCATTACAGCTTATTAAACCTTCACATGTAGACCACATGACAGACTATAAAACAGCTCCACATAAACATGACACCAGTTGAAGATAAGAGGAGTTGAAAAAAAAAAAAAAGTTCTGTAAAGGTGTATGAAATGCTGGATTGTATTGTAGATGTAATTATGCTGCGGAATTATTGCTGAACTTTTCTGTAGTTCCTGTAATAATGGCACAATATAGTTTTCATTGTAAAAGCATGAATAAAGATGTTTGAATCGCTGCTTGTGTTAATTAGAATCTGTGCGAGCACCTCGATGCAGCAACATGCACCATAATGAAACTAATGATGTAAAAATACATCAATATTCCTGCAAATATCACTGACATCTGTGGATATGCAACTTAAGTTTTTATGTAGTATATATTCAGCTATAATACATCTACTTCATTATACTTGTAAAGGAGAATATTTATGTAATATAACAATGTGTGTATGTAATATGCACTATAAACCACTACCACTACTACTTTTGTTAACAGTACATCTGCTTACAATATACCCCAATCTTGCTTGTAATGAAGTATTTTTTCAATGCTGCACAACAGTATCTGGATCCATCCATAAGGCAGAAATAAGTCATGAGTTGGCAGGTCCTCGCCAGGTGGGGGCAAGCTAGTGGAGCTGGCATGTGTAACAGTGGTGTGGAGAGCAGGAGAGGGGGGTTGGGTGGGCACTGGACCGGGCCAGTAGAGAAGTGGGGTCAATGGACGCTTACCATGCCCGGCCATTATGCCGTAATCCTTCCTCGCTTTTCTGGAAAAACTGAATAGCACTAGAATCACTGACTCAATTTTTGGATCTCATTTTCATGACAAAGCGATTGTTCCCCTTTTTGCCTCCACTGTTGCTGTTTATAAATGTGGGGGAAGAGGGATATAAAAGGGACCAGTGGGCTTTCAGTGCAACATCGAGACCTCAGGGGAAACACCACCACCTAACATCACCAAAGCTGTCCCACACATTTGATCCAAGATGGGCAGGGTGAGTTCAGACTTCAGATTTTGGTAATAGTATGGCATCTGGGTGGGTAGAACAAAGGGGCTTCTCTGCGGGGCCCTCTGGGGGTTAGTCAGCCTCATTAAATTCACTTTTTAAGTCAGGTTAGTTTGAAAGTGACACTAATGCTGATGGCAGCAGTTGATCCAGGTTAAGGCTGCAACATCCATCACACCATGTGTTTCCATGTCAATTGATAATAAGCTTTTATGTTGAACTTATTCTGAGCATGTGGTGTCCTTCAGATCGTCTTCTACGAGGACAAGAACTTCCAGGGCCGCCGCTACGAGTGTGACAGCGACTGCTCAGATTTCCATGCCTACCTGAGCCGCTGTAACTCTATCAGGGTGGAGAGCGGTGCCTGGGTGGTGTATGAGAGGCCTAACTACATGGGCTACCAATACGTCCTTACCAGAGGGGAGTACCCTGAGTACCAGCGCTGGATGGGCCTCAATGACCGCCTTAGCTCCTGCAAGATGATCCACTTTGTAAGTCAGCTATCACCTGTGCTCTTATCAGATGCTGAGGGTGACTCACAGTCCACCAACCTGTATGAGCTTGACTAGAGGATCCATGACATCTATAGGTGGACTGACCAAAAGCCACACGACGCCATAAAACCAATAAACAGGGATATGAGCACATTGAAAAAGGTCATGTTCCTGTGTCCATGCTGCAGTTGGTATTAGAGTTGGTCCAGCTAGCATTCACCCAGCCGGCAGCCTGCAGGCAGATTCAGGGGCACCACTTTCAGAAACAGATCAATCCAGATTGACGTGCAGCTCTATAGTTTGTTGCTATTTATAAACGGCAAGCAACACTGAGCTTGTAGAGCTTTGTTGTTATCATCAAATGCAAAGGGTGTTTTGTTGTATCTGAGTTCATCATCTGTTCTTTGTGGTAAACTATAGAAGTGTTTTCTTGTTTTCCTGGATCAAAATCTCATCTCCCTATATACCCCTCCTTCCCCATTCTTTCCCAACCCCCTACATTAACTACCTCCACCACCCCTCTCCATTCCCAAACCCCTGCTTTGCTTTCTCCCATCACCTTTCCAGACCAGTGGGGCCATGTACAAGATGCAGCTGTATGAGAAGGCAGACTTTGGGGGCAAGGCTTTCGAAGCCACCGAGGACTGTCCCTCACTTCTGGAGAAGTTCCGCTGGAGGGAGGTCAACTCGTGTAAGGTCTACGATGGCTGGTGGGTTTTCTATGAGCACCCTAACTACCGTGGACGCCAGTATTTCCTGGAGAAGGGGGAATACCGCAAGCCTGGTGACTGGGGTGCTGTCAGTTCTGCTGTCCAGTCCTTCAGGCGCTTCACTGAATGAGTCACCCTCCATCCAAACCACTCAAACATGCTGTGATCTACTACAGGGCATTAAGAGTCTATATTTGCGTTGTTTTGTGATTTTGAACTGAGATCAACACAATAAAACCTGTCCAGTAAGCAGATGGGAATATTCTGTTGATGTACCTTTTGCATACCTACACACATTTGGCTTTTTGGACTACTAGAGATGATGTATTCTATCCTGCTGCATGTTTGATGGTTGCAGTGGATGACACATCTTTATCCCAGCACAGGTCCAAGGTCCACAGTGACAGGCTGAGGGTTGAAATGAGTCCCAAAGGAGAAACAGTTTCCTCCTCCACCTATCAGCAGCAGTTCAGGGGCTTTTTGGTCCATTAGCTGACAGCAGAATGAGTGCAGCATCAGAGGCCATGGCACTGGGGTCTAAAGAGGTCCAGACAAGATATCAAGGTTAATATTTGGTTTCCCTCTACATTTGGGGTGTCAAGAGTCCAGTCCTAGAGGACCACTATCCAGCAGGTTTTAGATGTCACCATGCTCCTACACGCCTGATTAAAATCAGCAGCTCAGCAGAGACTGAATCAGGTGAGGTAGGAGCAGGGTGCCATCTAAAACCTGCAGGATAGCAGCCCTCCAGGACCGCAGTTTGACACCTCTGCTCTACATAAAAGCAGACAAAAGCTATTCAGTCCAAAACATCAGATAACCCGACTGACCGTGTCCAGACTGAACTCCACACTGCTGCCTGTGGTCAGGTTAATCATGACAAGACCCGGCACCCCATCTGAATGCAGCCAGACTCCGCCCACTACAAGCAACTTCTCCCCAATCGCATGGGCAGAATGTGAATACCTGAAACAACGCATATGGTTCCAGCTAAATGGTGACAAAACTTGAGGAGATAAATAAGAAGTTCTCTTTCATAAACTCAATGTCATTGAGGAACAGACCTGGGACAAGGAGGGGGCTTCACTTCGATACACTCCCAGCAGAAGCCTCTATCAGTGGCTCTCAATACGACTACGTCTCCCAGTGGCTTTCCTCTTCTTCCCAGCCCTCCAAATATCACCACGCCTCCCTGGTAGGAACAGGAGGAATGGGAATGGCGGGCCTCTGGTGCTGTACCCTCCACTGAGATCTATAATAAAAATGCACGCACACAATTAAGATTACTTATACCCCGCACACTGTCGACCTGCTATCCGTGTCTGTAAGTACATATTTTAATAAAGTAGACAAACGGCAGCAAACCTCTGTCCAGTGCTGCTGGACTAGGTTCAGGAAGTAGCCATCACCCAGAACAGCCTCTGACTCGTTTTTTCCACCAAATACAAATAAGAAGTCTTTGTCTGTAAAAAAAAAAAAAAAAAAAAAAAAAAGCAGGTAAACTAGAGAGAAAGTCTCCAAATAAAGTATAAAGAGACTTGCTGTACCTTGGTGACTGACAACACTGGCTGTGTGTCTCCATCTTGGTGGTGGATGAGCACCCGTACAAACCATCTGCTCCTCACACAGTTTCACTGTGTCTGGTGCACCACAGGGATGAAGAGCTACTTGGAAAAGGCTTCTGATGGGGTTCAGTGGAGAGGAGCGACCTCCGTATATCACTGTACCTCCTCCAGGAACAGAAGTAAGTGTGTGATATAATCGTACACCTGTTGGAAGGTAGAGTTTAGATCAGTTTAGATCATTTGACTAGAAAACGTGTCAAAGTGCTGAAACTTGTGCTGCTCTCACCCAAATGTACTGAGGGTTCCAAACTGACAGACTTCCAGCCTTGAGCGCCCCTCTGGAGAACTCTCGTGAGTGGGCCCCGGCCTTCTCTGCTGGACCCCCCTATTAGCAGGACATGCCCTGAGGTCAACAAGGCAGAAGCCATTCCTAGTCCCTCCAAACAAACATGTGTAGTCTTCACCTTCAGGCCTCTGGGGCTCCACGATGGACTGATGGGAGGCACTGGATATCCTGAGGACAATCATAATCTTCTCTGTGACAAGAGTTGCGAACAGAAAGTTTTACAGATGACTTTAAGTTACACTGCTAGTCACCTGGAATATTTGCCAACAAAGCCTGGGCTGTCAAAGAACCTCGAGATGCTGTGAGGATGAAATAGTGGGAACATTTCTGATGCCACTCCTGCAGTTACATCAGAAAAAAGACCACAAATGTGTCAGCCATGTTTTTCCACTTACATGCTTCAAGCAACAGCTGCAGTGCCATTCCAATGTATATCACTATCTGAACTGTTTCTATGAAGCTGCCAACTGAAGCTCCAAGTTACATTTCAAGTTTGACAATAAACACTTAGATGTAAGGCTGCTGCCAGTAATAAGCACAGTATCAGTTCTAATTAATTACTATCTACATTCTGCAAAATAAGTTTTAGTATTTTTAGTGGTTTACAATATATTCAATGTTTTTCATCTTCACTTGGTTATCTTTCAACATATCATCATCATATTCAGAATTGAGTGTGTGCGTATGTGGACAAGAAAATGCATTCACATTCCATACGCTAACCTCATATTCATCAAAAGGTTCCAGGCCTTCCACTCTGTGCCGCTCCTCATCAGGGATCAGCTTCAGGTAGAAGTCATTCATATCAACACACACACACTGCTCCCAGCCCTGACGACAAAATAATATTAGATATTTGTGAAAAAAAAAAAAAAAAAAAAAAACTGCAAGGTTTTGTGTTTCATCGAACACTAATAAGCAGTTGTTGCATATACTGTGTGTGTGTGGATGTATTGCACTTTTAAAGCAACATAATGAGATGCAATTTTGTTTTTTATTCTGACCTTGTCCAGGAATCTTTGCCTCTGTTCACTAGTGTCTGCATACTGTCGAAGAGCATGTAAAGTTGAATTGAGTTTAAGAAAATGATCTTGCATGATCCGACCAAAAGGATCATGGGGATGGATCTGCTCGTACATGACAAAGAGGGACTGTGGCAGGAGCCTTGCAGCCCATCTTATGACAGAATCTGACCTGCAGGACATATAACACAGAACTGCTAGATAAAGAATACCATATAATAATTATGGCTTACTATGTTAGTATACTGCGAACCATTTAGTTTCCATGTAGGTGAGCACCACTTCAGAGAGAATGAGGGTAGGGGCAGTCCAGTCCAGCCCAGCCATACCCAGAGCCTCTTCTACCAGGGCTTCATCTCTGACATCAACCCCTAACAGATGGTACTGACAGCTGGTCACACACACAAGGCCTACAAACATACATACAAACAACAAAATACATGTAACACATGCACTTAGAAAAGAAGAGGAACTCAGTGAATGAAATGTCTGACCTGTAACCGAATGCACATGAGAACCTAACATCTCCTTCAGAGTTTCGTTGGACCTGATCAGTGCTGCCTTGCGTCGAGTGACATCAGGGAAATCCACTTCAAACACGGTCACCCTGTCAAGTGCTCCAACTGCATGAAGCCGAAAATACAAAGAATCGAAACCAGCGCCCAGAGACAAAATCTAGAAAACAAAGACAGAAATCAGGATCCTGGAATACACAGTTGACTCACTAAACACAACTGCAATGGATAACAAACAGTTAACTTGCCTGTCTCCTGTTGCAGTTTTCTGTGGTCTGCAGAAACCTCCTGACACAGTGGTCCACAGATTTCCAGCGCACATAGTAGCCCCTAAAGAGGTGATTTGATTTGTGAAACTTTATTTTCCCGTTTATTATCATTTTACAATTCTCATGAACTTTTACAATTTTATCCCAGGGGCATTGTGTGAATAACACATTTCTGACTATCTCCTATGAGGATTAATATGTAGGGTTAACAAGCAGTACCTCATGGTAGATCAGTGGTCAGTGCTGTTGTACTCACATTTTGCAAAATTTCTTAATACCAAAACCAACATCTACCAAGGTCTAATCAAATATTATGAGTAATGAGATCTTCTGACCTGTTGATGAGTGGGGCTCTCCTTGCCACTTTGCAGACAAAGTGCTGGAGGAAGGCATCCTGGAAGTATCCCTGTGCTGCAGCAGACACCTTACTTAACACACTGCTGTCGTTGGTTCCCTGCACCTGTGCGGGTCAATAAAGCACACAGCATAGACTGCATTACTAACCCACTAGTGGAAAGAGGTTGCTAGATCCTGCTCAGCAAGAAAATGTTCTTAAATGCAGTATAAAAACACCCTACAACGCTTCTTACATTAAGACATTAATGCTCACATTTTAATGAATCCCTTTGAAGACGATGTCATTTATTTTGTATGACAATAATTTGTGGTGCTGAATTTTAATGAGGTGGTTCCCGCATAAAATAATTTTAGTATCACACATAATAAGAGTACTTCAATAATTATACCTAAAGGAAGAATTAAAAACTCTAGGGCTGTCAAATAAACAATGGAAAAAGTCCAAGTAAACGGAAGAGATAACTGAAATGTATTTATTGAAGAATCTAAAGAATATACTGAGTTTAATTATTGTCACACCAGGGAAACCGCACACTAGCAAGTTAGCTAGCCGCTTATTCAACTCACCGCAGTGTCTGCTCCCTTTTGTTTCTTCCTGTTCGTCGTTGGCATGATGTCAGTAAAATATCACATCCCCTAAAGCATGTGTCAGTAGATAATATATATATATGTAGTATATTTTCTACTGGAATTTATATTTCAGTCCACTGAGGAAAATATTTCAAGCAATTCTTCCTGCAAGCACTTCCCAATAACAGTGTGCTCTCGCTGTTGCGCCCCAAACGGCCTGGAGGCCACAGCAATGATTAAAAAATGCCATACATACGATTTTAATCGAATAAAGAAATATCGTTTTATCTTTTTTAAGAAGTGGGGAAAAAACATCAAAATTATGGCCTTGTAATTCCCTGGAACCATACAATTACAGTATATGCAAATCGTCAGACGTGAGCGGTCAGTGAAGGCACCGTTTAGTAATGTAGCTTGACAATGCGGCACTCAATGCGCATGCGTACATTTACAGGAAGTGCTCACATTCTATTCTACAGCTGATGTAGCTAAACTGTCAACAGTCAGGTGGAAGCCCGTGGTGTCTATCGCTGAGACGAAAATACAAACGGTAAATATGATTGCCTTTGCCTCTCAGGTTGACTCATGCTGTTGAGTTGAACAAATGGCAGTTGTATCGCGATTTGGGCGTCGAAAAATGAAGCTTTAAATTCAGATAGTTCTCGCCCGATCTCGGTGGTTACAGCGGCGTTCCGTTAGCACATAAATGCATGACAAGAGACGTTGATCTGATAACATGACTGCGTTAAAGATGACATCATTCAGGAATTTGTTTGGCCTTTGTACCGCCACTTAACAACATGACGCCGAGGTTTCAATAATCTGCTGCGTTGCTGGATGTTCATCAGTGGTGTCTTTGAGGAGGACAACCGCAACATCCCTGTCAAACTTCAATGCCAGAAACCAAAAATCACAAACTCAGTGTACGAATACTAAATTCAAAGACATTCATTCAGTACTACCTCATGTCAGACACTTCAGCTGGAAATGGCTTTTGGGACATTGAAAAGGAAAGAAAGATAGATTTTTATCAGATCTCCATTTTCCTCCAGAGTTTCTGATACATAAGTAGAGTTATATATTGTATTTGAGGTAAGTAAAAGCAATCTAATATTTCTATACAGACCACCCAAGAAGTGAAAGAGCAGCCAAGACCACAGGTCTGAGAACTCACCTGGAGGCAGTGGAAGTGACCAGTACCCCAGAAGCACCTGTCTGCACACCAGGGCGGAGGCTGCCCAGCCCCCTGCTGTCTCCTGCACTGGTCGGGATGAGCTCCAGAGGGAGTGCCGGCCGCTCCAACGGCACACTACCACAGACCAAGATCTGCCAGTTCAAGTTGGTGCTGTTGGGTGATATGGCCGTGGGCAAGTCCAGCTTAGTGCTGCGCTTTGTCAAAGGACAGTTTGATGAATTTCAGGAGACAACCATTGGAGGTGAGGCTGTTGTCAGAATAAGTGGAAGAAGAAGTGTTGTGCATTTTAAGAGCCATGGAAACAGTGAGGGGAGGAGTCTGGTAAAGCTGTTCCCTGTTCTTTTTATGTCCCAGCTGCTTTCCTGGCCCAGTCGGTGTGTTTAGATGATACCACTGTCAAGTTTGAGATCTGGGACACTGCTGGACAGGAGCGATATCATAGTCTGGCCCCCATGTACTACCGTGGGGCTCAGGCTGCTATTGTGGTCTTTGACATCACCAAACCGGTATGAGATTTACAAATGTATTTGGTTTTTTTAAATTGTTCATGTTAATATTTTAACATACACATGGTGTTTGCAGGAATACTGGTCTAATACTTACATACTTACTATTTCACTCAGACACTAACAGTTTTATTATATCTAACAACTATCATCATAATTATATTATTAATATATATTATTGAGGATCCGGTGCTTGCTTACATCATTTGTCCAAGCTGGGGCTTGTTCCAGAAAGCAGGTTTAGTGGAAATCCTGAGTTCGTTGATCCTGAACTGAGGGGAAACTGCATTTTTTTCTTATTTCAGAGTCACGGATAAACAGCAATCAAACATACCGTTAGCCTAATAGCATATTGCCTATGCTACATAGCTGCCTAGTCAATTATGCTATATGAAGAAGTCAGTATAGTACAAAATGGAACTGAAAAAATGAGCAATTTTCCTTCATTTCAGGATTTTCTCTGAACTTTTAACCTTTCTGGAACGGACCCCAGATGGGTAACTTGTGATGTTGATGCACTTTTCATGCACATCATCAACAATCGGTCAGTCTAGCTTGTTATACTGTGTATCTGGTGGTGCTGTGTTTGCAGGAGACCTTTGAGAGAGCCAAGGCCTGGGTGAAGGAGCTGCAGAGGCAGGCCAGTCCTAACATTGTCATCGCGCTGGCTGGGAACAAGGCTGACCTGTCAGAGAAGAGACTAGTAGAGTATGAGGTAACACACTCCTTGCAGCTCTTTTTTAGGGGGTATAGCAGGATGTGGGGTCTTTGGGGCTGGGTGAAGCGGTGGAGATGTACATCAGATTGTCAGTTCCAGGCAGTCTGATGTGAGGTACACTACCGGTCAAAAGTTTTAGAACACCCCCATTTTTACTAGTGTTTTTACTGAAAATTATGCCGTTTAATGTCTCATTGCACTCAGACGTGAAAGCATAGTACAAATAAGCAATTGGAGTCAAAAAATAAATTATGGAATCAATTTATAGACCAAAATGGATTCTAAACTGTTGACTCATCAAAGTAGCCACCTTTGGCAGATATAACAGCTGAACACACACAAGGCATTCTTTCTACAATAGAATCAAATATTCTTTGGAAAGTTCCTCCCATGTCTCTTGCAGAAGTTCCTATAAATGTGTGGCACTTGTGGGTTGCTTTGCTTTCACTCCTGTCCATTTCATCCCAAACCAGCTCAATGGGGTTTAAGTCTGGAGACTGTGCTGGCCACTCCATGTTTTCAAGTTTACCAGCTTGTTCTTTTTTTGCAAGATAGTTCAGGCATAGCTTGGACTTATGTTTTGGGTCATTATCTTGCTGTAAGACGAACCCCTGACCAACTAGACGCATTCCAGAGGGTATTGCATGGCGCTGCAGGATGCTGTGGTAGCCGTTTTGGTTCAGGGTGCCTCTCACTCTGAACAAGTCACCAACCCTGGATCCAGCAAAACAACCCCAGACCATCACGCTTCCTCCTCCATGTTTGACAGTTGAAG
>CAAKHB010005972.1:0-50000 GCA_901007665.1 Aeoliscus strigatus | reverse complement strand
GTTAGCAGTGCTAGCATCCTGAGCAACATGACCATCATTAGCAGCGACACACGAGCAACACTAGCATCATTAGTAGTGCTATGGTCAATAGCAACACAAGCCTCATTAACAGTGCGAACAGCATCATTAGCAGCATGAGCATGAGGTGTGTGAGTACCTGGAGTACCAGTCAGCTTCAGGTTCAGGTGATATGTAGCGGTTAGCGCAGTAAGCATGTGTTAGATCGGATACCTGTGCACAGGATCTACTTCCTGTCAGCTGTTTCTGACCATCAGAATTAACCCAGCGTGACAGGTTTAGCTCTTCTCCAAACAGGAAGTGACACGTTCTCTGCGCAGACACCTTCTGGAACAACCCTCAGTACCGGGTCGTCTTGCTGGAGGAGGATGACTCCCCCGGCGACCAGGAAACTGCCTGCAGCCTCCTGGTCGCTCTGATGCAGAAGGATCACCGCCGCTACCGGCGCCACGGCAACCAGCTGCTCACCATCGGCTTTGCGGTCTACCAGGTCAGAGGTCAAAGGTCGTCAGTGGTCCAACAACTAAGTACATTGCTACCAATAACTACCACGCATTAGCGATGCCTTAGTATGACTAAAGTCGAAACTTCAGTAATGGTGCAACCACCCATTCCAGAAGTAACCACCTACCAACTTAAGCTATCTGAAACGCCCTTGCAACCACCTCACATACCTTAGCAACCACCTCACGCACCCTGGCAACCACCTCACAAACCCCAGCAACCAACTCTCACCTCATACAGCGATACGTCAGTCGGAGTGTGTGATGATTTTTGACTTCCCGTTCCGTTCACAGATTCCGGATGAGGTGAGTGGTGGTGTGGAACGCTGCGGGTGGGTTTCAGGTGTTGGGTGTAAACGCAGTGTGTCTGTCAGTTCCTCGGCTGTCCCAGTGTCCACATGAAGAAGGACTTCTTCCTGCGTCACTCCTCCTGCGCTCGCTCCGACGCCTTCACCAACCTGCGGGAGGTGAGTGCCAGGCTCCGCCTCCCGCCAGGCGAGTACCTGATCATCCCATCGACTTTCGACCCGGCACAGGAAGCTGACTTTGTGCTGCGAGTTTTCACCGAGAAACAATCAGAAACGACGTGAGTGTGTGTGTGTCTGTGTGTGTTAGTGTGTCAGCTACTTTTTCTTGTGTGGTTGAGTGGAATTTGTGGTGATGACCTTTGACCTCTGTTCAGGGAGATGGACGATGACGTGACAGCGATCTTTGATGATGAGGTTTGTTTCACTCCTCCAATGAGAAAATGTCCCCAGGATGACCTTTGACCTCACAGCTCCTCCTGCTCCGCAGGATAACGTGTCTGAGAGTGACATCGACGAGTCCTTCAGGTCCATGTTTGCTCAACTGTCCGGAAATGTGAGTCATGATCGTTCCTGATCAGTTCCTTTCAAATGCTCATCGATTATTTGACCTTTGACCTTCAGGACATGGAGATGTCCGTGCAAGAACTTCAAACAGTCCTCAACCGTGTCATTTCCAAACGTGAGTTTTGTTTGTTTGTTGTTTTCGTTGTTTGTTTATTGTTGATCAATAAATAGATCCGTGAGTTTTCTCTGACTCACTCTCTTCTTCTGTGGTGTCTGTGCGCAGACGCCGACTTGAAGACCGACGGCTTCAGCCTGGAGTCGTGTAGAGCGATGGTCAGCTTGATGGATGTATCCTCACGTTCACGTGCCGCCATGGTGCTGACAAACCTTAATTTGATGTGGCTAACAGGACGTAACTAACTGACGTGCTCAACGTCCAGTCCAGATCAAAGGTTCCCGCAGCATCATTTTCAGCAGTTTGAACGTTCCCGTTGCTCCTCGGAGCTGGTCAGTTGTACAAGCTCCAGAGGATTCTACCTGTTCAATCTGATAATGGTTCACATGGTCACTAACGTTTGGACCAATAACACTTGTCTGTGGCGGAGCGACGTAGTCAGCTACAAACATGCTAACTGTTGGATGGAAAAATCCTCCTGACCCTGGAACCTTTAGTCTGGACTGGACTCAACGGGACATAGCGAGTGTGGTGTAGCCAATATGCTGCAGCTGACAGGACGTAGCTAAAATCTTCACTCCCTGTGATGACCTTGACGTGACTCCAGAGGGACGGCAGCACTCGGCTCAGCCTGCTGGACTTTCAGATCCTCTGGAACAAGATCCGGAAGTGGCTGGTGAGTCAACCAGCTTTGAGCCGAGCTAGGTGAAGGAGGCGGGGGGAGGGGGGTCACCTATATCACTTTCTGAAATGGGTCCAGGGATTCTTCAGGGACTTGGATCTGGATCGCTCCGGCTGTATGAGCTCCTACGAGATGCGTCTGGCACTGGAGAATGGCGGTGAGTCGACTCGGCTGTCATTCTTTGCCTTCCAAAAGACGCTTTGACCTTTGACCTCCGCAGGGTTTAAACTCAACAACAAGCTGCACCAGATGTTGGCTGCTCGATACGCCGACGACGACATCATTGATTTGGACAATTTCATCTGCTGCGTCATCAAGCTGGAGGCCATGTTCAGTACGCGTGCACACTCACACACAGATACGGAGAGACACGCATACACAATCACCTGTAACACTGCTGTGTGTGTTTGTGTGTGTGTCAGAGGGGTTCCAACAGTTGGACCAGGACAGAACCGGCACCACACAGATGAATATCCTGGAGGTAAGAACCATCCAGAACATCAGGGCACATTCAGATTTTTACAGAGGAACCAGGTTCTGGTAGTGGTCCATTCAGGTTCTGATCAGGTTCTTGACAGAACATGTGGTCTGTCCTCAGTGGCTCTTGATGACCATGTGTGGATGATGGCGTATTGGACACTTCCTGTTAGAACGTTGCCAGCAGGAAGTGGAACCTCATGACTGCAGGATCTCATCTGACTCCACTGGGTTCACTCACTCACACACACACACACACACACACACACACTGAAGGATCTCATCTTCTGTGAAGTTCCACCGTGCTCTCTCGCTCATTAAACTGTTTGAACCACCTGGCTCATCTGTTGTGTATTCTGACGCACGACAGGGGATTCTTGAGCTCTTATTTTGAAACATCCCATCTGTTCATCTGCTACTGCTGCTCACACCCTGTGCAATGGGAATGATTTATCCTGTTGGTAGTCACACCCTGTCAATACACTGTACTTTTTTTATTGTGGAACCTTTGAACAGAACCAGAATTCCAGAAAAGTCCATCAAACATATGAGTTCAGTCGCGGTTTGATGACATCGCGTCCCCGACAGAACCCCCCTCTCGGTCTGTTCGGACCCGGTAGGGCTCCCGGCCGTCCAGCGGGCCGACCAGCACCGCCTGCGCCTCCAGCAGGGTGGTGTCGGTCTTGGAGCCCAAGAACCGGGCGGTAAGCTCTAAATCCTGTAGCCGCAGCCGAACCCTACTGCCCCGCTGCAGCCGCTCTCCGCCCGCTGGCCGCCGGCACACGCAGTGGAACTTCCCCCCGAAGTCGATGTATAGGTCGTCCCGGACCACGTGAAAGATCCTCCCAACCACCAGCGTGTCCCGGGCCGGTCCCATCTGGACGAGCGGGGACCGGCGCAGCAGCGAGGCGAAACTTTGCTCCTGGCCGGAAGACGAGCCTCCGGGACCGGCCGCAGCTCGCTCCGCTTCCCGCTGGATCTCCGCCTGCTGGTCGAAAGCGGCAGCGAACCCGGAGCGCGGCTTGTTTGCGGCGGGCGGATGGCCGCCAGAGCCTCCGGTGGGGTCGACGGAGCTGGAGGAAAGTCTGACGGAGGCACGGTGGATCCAACACCGGGAACGGGACAGAATCGTCCTCACGGCCGCCATCTTGTCCTAAGGTCGGCTTCGTCGTCCTCTTCTTGCATTTATGACGGGTGGCAAATAACATTAAGGTGCATTACCGCCACCTACTGTCCTGGAGTGTGAATCAGCGTTGTCTCAGATCTGTGTAGAAACAGAATTCGTCTATCTAATCCTGTGTCTGTCATGAACGAGAGGCTAAATAATAATAAAGACTATTCCTCAGTTCAACCATCAATTGGGAGGTGGGTAATAACACCGTGGATGGAAGGAAAGACTCTGAAGCTGAGGAGACTGAAGTCGAGACATTGTAAATTAGAGATAGGAAAACATGGATGGATTGAGGCTGTGGAACGTGTATTACTTGAATGTCAAAAATACGAGACTGAGAGGAATCGGGTGGGAATTTTTCTGCACTGGTAATTATCAACTTGGATTTTGAATCACCGTTCACCTTGACAGATATAGCAAAGCTGTGGTGGGGCACATATCGGGCTCCCTTCATACCGTAGAACAAACCTTTACAGAAGAATATAAATAAAGGACAGAGCACCGTCTGAACCGGAGGTGGGCAGTAATGCGCCATAGCAGCACCTAAACTGCCGGAAATTTAAACGAAGAAGAAGAATTCGCGAGAAGAATTAGAGCGCATGCGCAGTGTGAGGGAGCACGAGCACGACGTTAACATGGAGGTGTTTGTTTGCTTTCCCGGTCTGTTACGGTTCTCTAACTCGGAGTTTCCAGTCGGGTCATTGGTCCAAGATGTTCTCGACCGGTTCATCAAACCACTGGTGAGTTGTTTCCAGATCGAACTGGGAACAAACATTCAAATGTTCGACCGGTTAGTACACAGAGCTAACACAGACTAGCTATCGGTTAGCTTCCAGTTCTGGTGTGATACGTGTTTGTTTTGTGCACAAGCTAGACAGAGCACGGAGTATCAGTGTTTGGGTCAAAGCAAAGAGAAGCTCAGAGAACCAGCTAGCGCTGCCAACCCGAACAATTTGTGGGTAGTGACGTCAGCATCCGACCGGAAGTGTAATTTTTGTGTAAAAGTGTAATTATCAGTAAAGAAAAGAGTTTTTTGTCACGTTGAGCTGTTTGAACAGTAAAGCAAACACTAAAGAGAACGACACACGCTTCTGCCCGGTGACTCACGTCACAATAAACACCGAGCAAACTGGTGACGTCACACATCAACATTGGAAAAAAAGCAGGTCTGCTCATGTTGTTCAAATCGTTATTACACATACACATTTGAGGTTAACGCTGGTTTGTTGATGCTGATCAGCTGACCATCAAGGACTTGTTCCATACCAATGTCGGGTTTGATCGCATGACTCTGACTGGAGTTTGTGTCGTCAGGCCACTTCCTGTCAGGACTTCTATGTGAGCCGAGACGGGCGGCGGGCGGCGCCAGATGAGGTGCTGTGCCATGGAGCTGTCTATCACCTGGAGACCCGCCTCTGTGGGGGGAAAGGAGGTCGGTTGCAGGAAGTCGACTCTGTTCTGGAATTGATCCTCTTCCTGTGTGTGCATGCTGCTCAGGAAGTGGATCACAGGGATCCTCTGATCCTTAACCTGATCTCTGTTGTCATGGGAGAGGTGTGTGTGTGTGACTCAGTAATGTTTCTGTTGTCATGGTAACGATGCTGTGTGTGCGTGTGAGAGATGTGCCTGTTCTCTGTTGCCATGGTAACGGTGTCTACGTCCCAGGCTTTGGCTCCATGCTGCGGGCACTCGGCGCTCAGATAGAGAAGACGACGAACCGTGAAGCCTGCAGAGATCTGAGCGGACGTCGTCTGAGAGACGTCAACCACGAGAAGGAGTGAGTCATCTGACCGCACGTGACCAGGACCCACGCTCCAACTTTTCTCCATGGTGTGTATGTGTGTGCACACAGGATGGCGGAGTGGCTGAAAAAACAAGCGGAGAGAGACGGAGACAAAGAGCAGCGACGTCTGGAACGTCTGCACAGGAAGCTGAAGGAACCGACTCACACCTTCACCAGCTCCGAGTACGAACAGCAGAGACACGACCTGTCAGAGAGACTTGAGGCGTCCGTGCTGCAGGGTACACACGTTGCACACAGACACACAATGCACCCATGTTTCTCAAATTGTGGTCCGCCATGACCATGAGTAAATTGTGTGTTTTATGGAATAAAAACAAATAAAACACAAGTTTCCCTGAACTCCCCCTTAAGATTCACTCTTTTCACAGTTCAGATGAGTGCAGCAGTCAACTGCTGCAAGTGAATCTGATTCGTTGTTTCGTTGCTTGTGAAGCCGTCGACTGACACGAATCAATCACTGAAAACGAAATTTACAGCTAATTAGTTGTTTCCAATTTAGCTCCTTAGTCCTGAAGCACTCACGGGCGGTCAGCTCCCATCCGTCCCAGCTGCTGCGCTCATGGACGCACTGATTGGTTGAGGACGTATTTACACACTGAATGTGAGCCCTGAGTGATCTTCAGGGGACATCAATGACCTGTAGATCAGTTAGAAATATCTAGGACGTGAAAATCCCTGTTCATCCTTGTCACTCAGTGATGACATATAATGACATAAAATGACATAAAATATAAAAAGATTCCCATGGGGAATGGGGGGGGGGATTCAGTCCTCTTCAAAGAACATCTTTACCCATCACTACAGGAGGAGGAGCAACAGCAAGATGAGTCAGCGAGATGTGACGTGTTAATAATACATCACTTTTTTATCCGGGCTGTTCCAGCCTATTTAGCTCTGTGGCATTTTTGGGAATTTCTGAAACAATTTGAAACACTGCATTACACACAGACACACTGAGACACACACTACATACAGAGTATTGAAAGTACGTACTAGTGTGTACCTGTGTGTACATAAAATTCTGTGTGTGTGTGTGTGTGTAGGTCTGCAGGCGTCCTCCAGCTCTCAGCTGCGGTTGGATGACGATCCAGTGAAGCGACCAGTCACTGATGAGTGCGAGCAGCCACACAGGAAGAAGAGGAAAATGGCGGCAGCGTGTTTCTGGTGAGTCAGACGGAGAGACGTCGCATGGCTGTGACATCAGCGCTGACAACCTGTTGTCATGGTAATAGGACAGGGGTGGATGAGCTGGACGACCTGAGCTCAGAGGAGGAGGATGGGTCTCCATCCAGCTGTGGAACAGCTGTCGCCACGACGACACAGGAGGAGCAGCAGCCTGAGCAGAGTGACAGGTACAATCAGTCATCAGTCATCACAGGTGGAAGGTCAAAGGTGATGAGCAAAGACAACATGTATGTGTGTTTCAGGGTCACGACCTCCCAGAGTTTCACCGGAGACAAGTTGTCAGATTCTCACTGCCGCTCACCACCGCAGGTCAGAACCACGCCCAGTCACTGGAGCCCCGCCTCCTCCTAGGGGCGTGTCCACAGCTTCCACATGAAGGACCTCTGTTTGTCTTCTGCAGCAGGACAGCAGGCAGGAAGAGGACGGCCAGCTCCAGGGGGATGGAAAGCAGGAGGAGGACCCTGAGCGCCGGGGCGACGAGGGCCCTGAGCGCCGGGGCGACGAGGGCCCTGAGCGCCGGGGGGACGAGGGCCCTGAGCGCCAGGGGGACGACGATGGCGGGCGGGACGAAGTCGGCCAGTGCCAGGGGGACAGCAAGCGGGACAGGGACGCCCTCTCGGTGCACGTGTCCTTAGCGTCCTGCGCACAGGAGCTGGAGTCGTTGGGTCTGGACGTCCTGAAGCAGGAGCTGATGTCTCGGGGGCTGAAATGTGGAGGAACACTGGCAGAACGCGCCGCCCGGCTCTTCGCCGTCAGAGGCCTCAGTGCCGAGCAGATCGACCCAGCACTGCTCGTCAAGCCCCGGAAGAAGTGATTGTGTTTTCTAATGGAAGAAACAGGAAGTGGGTTTTCACCTGAAGTTTTTATTGATGTTGAATTAAAGTTCATTGAACAACATGATGCTTGAAGCGTTTTATTGTGAAACAGGAAGCTGGTGTCTGTCAGCAGGAAGTGGTCAGAAGCCAGGGTCCCAGGAGGTAACTTGGGGTGCGTCCAGCTCCTCGAAGCAGACGATGACATCACCAGGTCTGAACGCCACGGCGCCGTCAATGGACACACCGCACTCCATCCCTGCTCGCACCGTCGTCACGTCGTCTCTGTGGTGCTTCAGGGCCGCCAGGGAACCTGCCGCAGGAGCCACATGGTAACCGATGGCAACTGACGCCACAGGAACCTGCATCACCAACGCTGCAACTCACCTTCCCACAGCGTTGCTCCGTCGCGTGTCAGCCCAAACTTCAGCCGGCGTTCCAGCTGACCTTTGACAACCCGACACCCGGCGACCTCCACCTTCTTCTTCCCCACGGAGACGTCGAAAGTGGCGAGGACGCTGGCCTCACCTGCAGGGGCAGAGCGGTGGGTGGGGCCAAACATGGTGATGTCACTGATCACCAGTGACGATGTCACTGATCACCAGTGACGATGTCACTCACCGACGGTGTTGCGGCGGACAAGCGGTGGCAGTCTGCTGCTCAGCTCGTCCTTCAGTGCATCAATCAGCTTGTAGATAATGTTGCTGAGTCGCAGCGGGACACCGCGCTTCGTCGCCAGCTGCTGGATGGAGCGGTTGGCGGCCACGTTGAACCCATAGATGGAACCTGAGGAACAGACGTTAAATGGCAGGTCGTTCGCTGTAGGACAGCGACAGGAACTGATGTATACCTGCAAAGGTTTCTGCCATGACGACGTCGTTCTCGGAAATGTCTCCGATGCCAACGTGAATGAGCTCCAGGCGACACTGATCGTCTGCGTCATAACTGTCCAGAACGTTCAAGATGGCCTCTACTGAACCGTCAACGTCACCTGGGGTCAAAGGTCACAGGAGAACTGATTGCGGAAAGTATGTGCACACTCCAGGAATGTAAACTCTTCATGTAAAAACACACGTACAGACATGTACACAGAGAACATGCACACACATTAATACAGGCACACGCACACACACACACAATACGTGCTAACACACACACACACCTGTTGTCTATTGATTATTTTTTCGGCCCATGAGTCCTGATTATCTTGTTTGTTTTTAAACCCCTATTGTGACCATCGATCTGATTCAAGTCTGGGTAGTTTGGACCCTCACTGGACCCGGTTTCTACAGTCTGGAGTTTGACAGCTCATCTGATTGTTTGTAGCTATAACAACAATCAGTACAATGGACAGTGTGGATTGCTGCAGTTTGCGATGCATGTAACTTAAAAATACCGACAAGGTATCAACCTTATTTGTACGTGACGATCTAGCGGCTCCGGGTTCATCTCCGTAGTGCTGTTGGTTTGTTTTCAGTCACAAATGTCCCAAACTTTGGATCTGAGTTTTCCAGTCTCCTCATCTGTTTGTTCTGCTCTACTCTGTCCGTTGATTCTTCTGTTTTCTTGCAGTATGTAAACACCAAGTGTGCTGCGGTTACAGATGAGCATGAAGCGGACGCGGCAATGATTCAATTTTCATGTCCACAAATTTCTGTTGTCAGCGTAATCGATTACGTCGACTAATCATTACAGCCCTGACACAAATACACAAATACACACATTAACGCACACACTTTAACATGCACACAGGTGACGTCCCAGCATGACCTCTGACCTTTGATGACCAGCGGCAAACAGTGTCCGTCCCTCTCCATCCTCTCGCTCTCTCTGGCTGTGAACGTGTTCCTGTTGATCCGGTACAACAATGACTTCCTGTTCCTCCAGCTCAGGTGGGCAAGCTCCGCCCTCTGCTTCCTGTACGTGTCCAGGTGTTCCCTCTGCTTCAGCTCGATGGCGCTTTGCTCCGCCTCCAGCTTCTGCTGCTCCGCCTCCTGACTCCGCCACGCCACCACCTCCCTCGCCCGCTGCTACAGCCAGAGGACAGGCGGAGGTCAGGGGATGTGGGGACATCACATGATGTGATAATCAAACTGAGTCGTCGCCGTGGAGAAGAGCTGACCTCTGACTCCACCTCCAAGATGGTCTCTCCAGCCGGTGGCAGCTCCTTCCAGCCAACCACCTCCACCGCAGCCCCTGGCCCCGCCCCCGGCACCGACCGCCCATTCTCGTCAAACAGGAAGCGAACTTTGGCCCATGTCTTTCCCGCCACTAGGACGCAGCCGCGCTTCAGCGTCCCCTGCTGGACGATCGCCGTGGTGACCGGACTGAAAATGGCAAACGGACACTTCAGGAAAAACTGGGGGTTGCCAGGAAGTATTGTGGGTCGACAGAAGTACTACAGTCAGACAGGAAGTACTCCATATGTATAGGAAGTACTACAAGTCAACAGGAAGTACTACAGTCAGACAGGAAGTGACTGATGACATCACTCACCCTTTGCCGCGGTCGGTGCGGCTCTCGATGACTACGCCCTCCACAGTGCCGCCCGGCCACGCCCTCAGCTCCAGCTGCTCCGCCAGTGCCACCGTTGCCTCCACCAGCGCCAGCAGATTGTCACCCTGGCAACCAGAGGTCATATGATGGAGGGTCATGTAGCGAGGGAGTGAGAGAGAGAGACACTGTCTCACCTTCAGAGCGGACACCTCCACCGTCTGGACGTCTCCTCCCAGTTCCTCGCAGACGATATCGTGGGCAAGCAGCTCCCGTCTGACCCGGTCGGCGTCGGCCTGAGGTTTGTCGCACTTGTTCACGGCCACGATGAGAGGAACTGAAAGACACACCCGCATAGGGTCAGAACACACGCCCGCATAGGGTCAGAACACACGCCCGCATAGGGTCAGAACACACGCCCGCATAGGGTCAGAACACACGCCCACATAGGGTCAGAACACATGCCCGCATAGGGTCAGAACACACGCCCACATAGGGTCACAACCCACGCCCGCATAGGGTCAGAACACACGCCCGCATAGGGTCTGAATGTGCGGGGCACCGGGCCCTGAGCTGCATCTGCCAGTCTCACCATTGGCCCTTCGGGCGTGTTGGATGGACTCGATCGTCTGCATCATCACACCGTCGTCCGCGGCAACCACCAGGATGACGATATCCGTGGCGCTGGCTCCGCGGGCTCTCATGGAGGAGAAGGCAGCGTGTCCGGGTGTATCCAGGAAGGTGACGGTCTCGCCTGTCGGCAGCTGGACTAGAAGAAACAAGCGACAGACAGTTACTCTCCGGTGTTCTGTTACATTCCGTGACGTTCCATTTCATTCCGTGACTCAAACGGCGAGCAACACCTTGGAAGGCACCAATGTGCTGTGTGATGCCTCCGGCCTCCGTGGCGACAACCTGGCTCCTCCTCAGACTATCCAGCAACGTCGTCTTCCCGTGATCCACATGACCCATGATGGTGACCACCGGGGGGCGCTGCACCAGCACTGAAGGGTCAGGAGGAGGGCTGGGGGGGTCAGAGGTCAGAGGTCAGTGGTCATCACAGCTCCTCCTGTCGCATTCCTCCGGTTCTCCAGTGTGCCCGCACCTCCTGACGGCGTCACGGTTCTCCCGCTCTCGGCTCTCACTCACTTTGGCCCATTTGAACTTCATCCCAGAGCGGGTCACCGCCGCCTCCACCCACCGTTGCTGCAGAACCGAGTCCGGGCGCAGAACCTCCACATCTACCGCCGTGTTCCGCAGCGCCTCCACCACGTGATCTGAAACCACCAGAACCAGACGTCAGTGTTCTGGAACACTGGCGTCGTCATGGCGCGTGCCGACATCAAACAGCTGATTCACCAACGTCTCTGTTCATGGCACGAGCGAGTGCTGCCACCGTCATCCTCTGCCGGATCTCCACTTCCTGTTTGACGACTTTGGGCTTCAGGCTCCTCTGATCCTTCTGACCTTTGACCTGTGAAAGAGGAGCACGCATTACACGGAGCGGACAGCCGCAGTTAGCAGATGTCTCTCGCGCTGACCTGTTTGGTTGCCAGTCTCCTGCAGGTTAGCAGGGGGGTTGAGCTTCCAGGAGGACGGCGAAGGGGAAGGGACTGGAAGCTGAGGGCGAGGCGGGGACCCGCCCGCACTGCCGATGATGTCACTGATGACATCACATTCATCCCTGTATTCAAATGACAGCAGTTCTTGATCGTTCAGGTTCTGACTGGTTCTGATTTGTTAGTTCTGACTCGTTCTGATGTTTGAAGAGAGGAATCAATCATAAAACTGATTCAAAGTTTGTCGTAGAATAATAGATCGATCCGAGTCACTTCTCAATTATCAGGAACCCAAATCAGTGGTGGTGGTGAATTGGACCGGAGACGAACCTCCTATTCGGGAACCAGAAGCAGGTTCGGTTCGTGGGTGAAACCCTCGTTCAATAGCTGAAGCGCGTTCAAAAGACTCTCATCTCCGGTTCCGGTTCATGTTTCTGCCTCACCTGCTCGTCGGTTCGGTTCGGATCTGAGCTCATCGTCAGACGACCGGTTCACCTGCTGCTTCCACTGGGCGCCACCATGACACCCTGCTGATTACGTCATCAGGACGCGCCAGCGGGGAGCGGAAGTTTTATTAAGAATAAAGTAGAAATTAGAGCGGAAGATGTAACTTAAATAAACTGTTAAATTAACGACAAATCTTGTTTGTTTAACAGAGTTCCATGAGACGTTTGTCTCGGCTTCAGCAATTTATATATGGATGAAAAATAAAGAAGAAAAAATAGAAAGATAGAAACATGGTGCGAAATTGTATTAATAATATTGTCATTTTTATTACGTCTGCAGAGACAGAAAACAGTGGGTGTTCACACGTTCATCTTCAGTCTGAAGCAGAAAAACAGAACCTTTTGACGGTCACACGCATTTATTGTGAAAGGTTCTCGAACAACTTCCTGTGTAAACACTTTGATCCTAACACACATTTCACAAACAACACAACATTTCACACACAACTCGTTCACAACAACCTACTGTAGAAACATCGACTGTCGTTAGCGTAGCTAAGCAGCCCCTGAGTTTAGCTCTGCTACTCATGAAGCACTGAGCTAAGCCGGCTGACATCTCTCACTGCTCCGTGACAAAACAACAGAAAAGTTTGACAATAAAAACTGGATCATTTCTACCGTTCATCACACCAATCACGTCTGGAAGCTTTTTTTCTCACATTTATTTTGTAGCTAACATGAGCTAATTACAAATAGCCCCTATAAACTCACAGCTCGCTAGCTTTATGTTGTGTTTCTGTTCCACAGCTAAAATATTTGTGCTACAAGATGTCAATCAAACTAATATGGTTCTTCAGGTTCACATCCTCTTTCTGTCTGGGTCTACGTCCTCCTTTGTGTTGGTCAGAACCTGACCAAAACCAGGAGCATAAATTTACTTTATTTTAAGTGTGTCACTTCCTGATGCTCAGATTTCACATTAAAAGCTTTGCATAGAATCACTTGAGGCTTTTATTTTTTCATAAGTAGTTGTCCCAGTTTCTGACCTTTGACCTGCATGACATCACAGAAAATGAAATCATTCCCTGATCAATCCGCTGATCGAGAGATAAACAGTGCTTGTGGTTGTACTGTCCCTTTAAATCCTCTCACAGGTGACAGCGCCCCCCATGTGGAAAGACTGAGGTAGAAACACGTCATTGTCACCATCATGTTCTTCAACATCGCCTTCATCTCTCTCATCACACAACAACGCTTTGTGTGTCCTCAAGTACAGCATTTGTGTGCCTGTGCCTGTGTTTGTGTGTGTGCGTGTGTTCATAGCACCAAAACTAAAATCAAGTGTTTGGTCGTTTGAGAAAAAGGCACAAAACGCCTCGTTGACACAATCCAACAACAGCAACATCACAGCACGACACGAGATGCCACCGCTGGTGAAGGGGCGGAGCCTCTTCCCCAATGACTCACTTCCTGCTCTGTGCTTCGGGGCAAAGAGACAAAATGTCTCATTGGCATCTCCACACGAACAGACTGGAGGACGGAGATGAGAAGGCTGGGGTCATTGTTTGTTTGAAATGACACAGAGAACAAGTGCAATCAACAACATTCTACAGCTCTGAGCCACACACTAGCATCTGTGAGATACAGTAACATCTGTCAGCTGCATGTTAACATCAGCGAGCGACATATTAACTCCTATGAGCTACATCTAACATCTGTGAGCTACACGCTAATATCTGTGAAGGTTCTCAGTCATCCAGGTCATGGTATCTTGCTAGGTTAAATCGTAGGCAACTGGACTGAACTGAAGCTTCTTCAGTTCTGAACTGAAGCTTCTTCAGTTGGTTCACTGGGATGAGTGGTGAAACGTCTTCAAGTAAACCAGAAGTCCAGTTGCCTACGATTTAACCCAGCAACTACACGCTAACATCTGTGAGCGCTAACATCCGTTAGTTACCAGTAACATTTGAAAGCTACATATTAACATCTGTGAACTAAATGCGAATACTGCTAAGCTAAATGCTAACATGAGTTAGTTTGTCTCACCTGCAGTCGCTGCCACCAGCGCTGATGACAAACTTGTCGTCGCAGGAGAATCGAACGTTGGTGACATGAGCCGAGTGGCCGAAGTATCGTTTGTGTTTCGCCTGAAAGATGACAGACGTCAGAAGGTGAAGGAGAACATGAATAGGAACGTGAAGGAGAACGTGAAGGAGAACGTGAAGGAACGATGGTTCTCTTACATATTTCTCAGAGCAGGGGAAGTCAAAGAGCTTGATGAGGCCAAAATCATCTCCGGTCACCAGGTTGGTTCCTCCGTTGGAGACGCAGCCACAGTTCACGTCGGCCTTCTCAGCGTTCCTGGGCCAAACGCCCAAAACCTCCTCACCGAGGACGCTGGAACACAGAGACCGGCTCAGGTTCTACACTCAGGTTCCACGGGCCGTTCCTCAGGTTACGTCTCACCTGGTCCAGGTGGCCCAGGTGATCCTCTCGATGGTCGACGGTTCCGTCAGCAGCTTCCCCGACGGGACATGATGAACTTGACGGGTGTAGTTGCTGGTGGACACCTGGATGGAGAACACCATTCAGAACAGGAGCAGGTCCGACCAACCGAAGTGGGTTGGAGTGGGTCGGAGCAGGTCAGACAAACCGGAGCGGGTCAGAGCGGGTAGGACCAACTGGAGCGGGTCAAACCAACCAGAGCTGGTCGGACAATCCAATGTACGTCAAATGAACTGGAGTGGGTCTGAGCTGGTCGAAGCGGGACAGACTTGGACCACCCGGAGAGGGTCAGAGGGGGTCAGACGAAGAGGAGCGGTCGGGGGTCAGAACCTGTTGCTCACCTGGATGTGCCTGCTGTCGGCAGAGAAGTCCATCTGGAGCACGGACCCGGGGACGTCCTTACAGTACCCAACCCGATTGAGGGACGGTCCCAGAGACAAGTCATAGAAGTCCACAGCACCTTCAACAGAACCCACAGCCAAGAACCGGTTGTCTGGACTGAACCTGACGACACCAGAGGATGACGGCTCAGATGGGTCGCAGTTCAATCCACAGAACACCCCAACCGTCTAGGTCCCGTTCCTACCGTACGTCCTGGACCGACACACTCCGGTCCCTCTTCTTGCCCCAGACCGTCAGCGAGTTGACTAGCAGAACCAGGAACTCTCCGTTCTCCATGCCGATGGAGACCATCTCCCCGTTGGGGCTATAGGACACACACTTGGCCGGGTGACCCAGGGTCACTTTGTTCAGAAGTTTCTGATGCAGAAGGGAGATGATGTGAGAAGTTGCGAGCAGACATCATCACCGTTCCTGGACCAGGTCCAACCTTGTCAGCCAGGTCCCAGATGCGAACGGTCCCGTCATCGCTGGCGGAGATGAAAACGTCCTTTGAGGGGTGGGTGGACAACCCCCAGATGCCGCCCTGCGTGTGTCCGTTGATCATGGTGTTGGAGGCGGCGTTCTTCTCTCCCACCTCGATGATCTCACCATCTCTGGTTCCCACCAGGATCTTCCCCTGTGAGCAGACGTGTGAGAAGGTTCCCCACGCTGCTGTAGGTTCTGGAAGCATCTCATACCTTCCCTCTGCACACGGAGCGCACGTTCTCCACTGGCTGACCCGTCTCCAGCTGGAACGCTCGGCAGCGCTTCATCTCCTGGTCCCAGAGCTTCACGGCGCCGCCCTCTTTAGTTCTGTGGTACAACAGGGAAGATCTCAGCTGGTTCCAGTCTGAGCAGAAGAAGGACCAGCTCTGGAGGACTTACGGCCGCTCCTTTCCCCCGGTGACGATAAGTCCATCCCTCAGTGTGGTGAACATGGAGAACACCGGGCCGCTGTGGGCCTTGGCCACCACCCGCACCAGGAAGTTCTCCCTCCACACGTACACGTCCCCGTTGATGGCCCCGGTGAAGGTCAGCTGGTTCTGGAGGAGACAGCGGACGAGCTATGACGTGTGACATTCTGAGCACTGATAAGAAGGTCAGCGCTTACAGCTCCAAAGGCGATGGAGAGCATGGTCTGGACCCGGCCGTCCTCCACCGCGCCCACCACGCCCTTCTTGGACAGCAGAGATCCTCCAACCAGTGTCCAGAACTTGATGTGTTTGATGCCCACCGACACAAACTGGGTGTCCGAGTCGGGGCGGAATTCCACCACAAAGATCCGCTCGGCGTGGCCTCCTTGGCTCGTGACCTTGGTACCTGAAGGAAAGGTCAGAGGTCACGTCTGGTTCCATCTACAGAGTCAGAGACACTTTGATCCTTTGACGAGTTGAAGTCAGGTGATGACAGGAGTCCAATTCACTCCACCACAAACATTTACAGATAACAGCGGTCAGCAGAGATTCAGCAGGTGGCCACAAACATCGACAGCTCCAGCAGAAGGCCACACACACCTCAGCAGGTGACACATGTCCTTCTGGACCACTGGTCATGAATATTCTCGTCTGCTGGCATCTGCTCTCACCTGGGCACAACGAACGTCACCTCCAGCTGAGGGTTCTCACCTTCCTGCCAGCGCCACACCGTGATCACGTGCTCCGGTTCCACGCCAACCGATAGCAGCAGCTTTCCTGTAGCGCTGAAGTTCACGTAGCCAACACCTTTGGCATGGGAACAGCGAAGAATGGACAGTGTCTGCTTTGTCACCGCGTCCCACACGTGGATGGATGGGGCCAGACCTGGGAATAGACGGGAGAACCCTAGGAACCACAGAACTGAGGAATATCAGGCAGCATCACAATATGTGTTTCCTCCAGGATGACGTGTCAGAGGTCACCAATGGGAGGAATGGAGGAATGGAGCAACGAACGCAAGAACCAACAGGAGAACCAACAGAAGAACCATGGTCCAGGTAGTCAAAAGAAGGCAGTTAGTTTGATTAGCATATTATCAACTATGGAAACAACAGAGGATCTAGATGTCAGAGGAACAACAGTGTTTCATATGGAACCAGGTGTAAAACCACCAGCAGAAGAGAACATTGTTCCTTTGTTTAACTCCTCTTTTATTTTCCAGACCAATTGAGTCGTTCCAATGAGTCTCCACTCAGAGAAAAGTTCCACCAATTCCATGCAGTACGAATCATTGCCTGCGAGACATGAACCAGGGTTTTTGGTATTCACCTGATGTTCTTCTGGCATTAACTGATGTCCCATGACTGGAGCACCTCCGTTCTACAGAGGCATCTAGAGTTGCAGTAATAACATCTGTCGTCTGTCTCAAAGGTTCTATGTTCTCCACCAGGTAGAACGACGACACATGACAATGAGTGCTCTGCTGATCAGAGCAACCCGCTCGGCACCGTTAGCACATAGCGAAGCCTTGAGTCAGCTTGTTAACGTCAATCAATCGTCAGTCCATCAGATTCCAGTTATCCATATGCTCTATCTCAAACACACACATTAGCAGCCATGCTAATACATGTTAACATATGTAAAAACACAGCTAAGATGCTAACACGTCTTCAACAAACTATCAGGCGTTTACAAGCTATGAAACATTCACATGCCATTCGACACCAAAGCAAACGTTCACATGATAACAGACTATCAGACGCCATCACATGCACAGGTCACAGGCTGATAATGTTCACAAGCTAATGAAGGTCACATGCTGCAAAGGTCACCAGCTAACAAGGGTTATATGCTAACAAAGGTCACATGCTAACAGTAATCCAGATGACCGCTGGTCAGCATCACACTTTGTAGCTTAGCTAGCTAACAGATATGCCTGCCATGGTGGTAGCAACAAAAAACAGGTTCTGATGTGATGAAGCGACAGGTCGGGGCAGAACTACCAGTCTCAAAGGGGTGATTTGTCAGATGACATCAAGGCGGACTTACCTGGCAGGTCAGTGATGTCACCTGGATGAAGGTGGGATGGACCGAACAGCCGCGTCATGCAGAAGACAACAAGCAGCAGTTAGCAAACATCTGTCAGCGTCACGTCCTCGTCTCCATGATAACAGGCGCCATGCTGTCGCCACGGAAACAGTGAACGTCAAAGACGAAACCAGGTGAATGGATCGTGATGGGCATAAATCAGATGATTTGAAGACGAGAACATGTACGCCGACGTGAAGCGGTCTGCAGACAAAGTAGCGGCAGTGGCAACTCACCGATCTGCCCGGTGGCGATGACGTTCTGGAACTTGGGATGCTGGTTGACGGTCAGACACAGGATGTCGTCAGTGTGTTCCAGGTAGAAGCTCTGGGTTCCTGTTCAAAAAGGGAAGTCAGATGGAGAACAGGAAGCAGACGAGTCAACGAGTGTCACCAACCGGCCGACAGGTTCTGGACGACGGCGGCAGCAGCCGTGTGGAACACGATGTCAGCGCCGTCGTTCAGGTAGTGAAGATTGTTCCGGCAGTCAAAACCGCGATATCCAAAGACGTGTTCCAGCTGCAGCTCCTGGGGGACACGACAGAGACTCGTCAGGGGACATGGACTGGGACTCGTAATGACACTCGTACAGGGACATGTACAGGGACTGGTACTGGGACTGGTACTGGGACTCAGATTGGAACACGAACAGAGACTCAAACAGGGACTTTGGGACTTGTACAGGGACTTGGATTGGGAGTTATACAGGGATTTGCAAAGGACTCGGACTGGGAGTTGTACTGACCTCCACCGCTCTCTTCTTCCTGGTCACATTGTTCCTCAGTAGCTTGTCAGGAAGCGGAGTTGCTCGGCTCACAGGAGGTCTGAGGAAGGAACCAGGTTTGTGTCAGGTATGTGTCAGCAGGCGTGTGTCAGGTGTGTGTTGGGTGTTTGTCAGCAGGTATGACAGGTGTGTTTCGTGTGTGTGTGTCAGCAGGTGTGTCAGGTGTGTGTCAGGTCTGTGTCAGTGTGTCTGTGCTGGCGGTGTCACTGACCTGTCATCAGGGGGCGTGTCTTTGTGCTGGAGGTGTGGCTTGGTTCCTGACATGTTCCTGATGTTCCCAGAGCAGATCTTTGTCACGTAGTCCACCACCTTCTCCCGCGCCACGTCGCTGTCATAACCTGCCACAGACTCGAGACTAGAGACTCAACAGACACTGGACCCCTAGATCTAGTCCCTTTTGCTTCTAGTCCATCTAGACCCTCTGCTTCTAGTCCTTCTAGTTCCTCTGCTTCTAATCCTTCTGTTCCCTCTGCTTGTTGTCCATCTAGTCTGTTTGGGACTCATCAGGACTCATTAGGTCTCATGGGGACTCATTAGAACTCGTTGGGACTAGTTGGGCCTCGTTGAGACCAGTGGACCATTACCTCCGTCCTCCTCTGGGTCATCGTCCGACTCCTCGCTGTCCATGCCACCTCCCTCCTTGTGACCAGCTGTCTCTCGGCTCCAGATCATGAGCGCAGTGTCGGCTCCACCCACCGACAGCAGCAAGCCATCATCATTGGCCCATCGGACGTTGGTGACATTGGCACCATGTCCCACGTACTTCTTGAACTTAGCAAATGGACCCTGAGGTCAGAGAGCGGGTCAGAACCAATAGAACCGGGAACCTCTGACGGTCCAATGGCTTCTCACCCTTGACGGGAAGCTGAACAGCTTTAGGAAGCCAAAGTCGTCTCCTGTGGCTAAAAGCTTCCTGTCCCTGCTGAGCGACGCTGCGTTTACCGAGCTGAGTGACGGCCAGATTCCCTCACAGGTCGGACCCAGAACCGATGTCCAGGTCGCCCAGTCCAGCTTCTCAAACTGGACAAGAGAGAAGATAACAGGAAGTGGTCATTAATAACAGGACGTAGACGACACAAACAGGAAGTAGTTGAGAATAACACGACGTGGCAGAAAATAACAGGAAGAGGACAATACAAACAGGAAGTACAGGACAGACCTGGTCCACGCTGATGTTCTGTCTGCGTCCCCGGGGAGCCTCGTAGAACAGCTGCTCTTTTGTCGCTGTGTTCACCTGCAGCAGTTTACCTGCAAACACCTGCTTGTTACTAGTCTTAGTATGCTAGCATGCTAATGGTGCTAACGCTAGAATGTTTCATCTGCTGATGTTGGCATGTTAGCTATGATAGTGCTGATGTTCTATTGGCAGTTAACATTAATTAAATTGTAAACATGATAACATGTAAGCATTGACATAAGTCTCTCTCTCACACACACACACACACACACACACACACAGATCAGGTGACATATGGTGACCTCTAACCTCTAGTGTCCCAGTCAATGTGGGTGATGCAGCTCCCAGCCCCTTTACACACTCCAACTCGCTTACTGGTCAGAACGTTGTAGACGTCTATGAAGGAGTCGTGAGACGCCACCGCCAGGTACTTCCCTGCATCTGTAACACATGGCGTCACACCTGCCCCAACCTGCCTCCCGTCACACTCCCCACACGTGCCTCCCTTCACACCGGCCCTCCCATCACCCCTGCCCCCACCTGCCCCAACAGTGCACTGCATTCAGGTACCATGGGAGAAGCGGATGTCGGAGATGAGCTCCCTCCGGTGGTGGAACGTCACCATGTCCTCCAGCGTGTCAGCATTCACCACCAAGAAGCTGCCGTCATTAAGACCCACGGCCAGAAGCTTTCCGTCGGGGGAGAAGGAGCAGCAGCGACCACCTGAGGGACATGCAGTCAGCTGACTGGAAATCCTCTGTCCTGTCCTGCCATCTGTCTCACCTTTCTTCAGCTTGCGGACGGCGACCATGCGGTGATTGGCTGACAACTCCCAGATGCGCAGCGTTTTGTCGTCACTGACAGTCGCGCAGACAGGAAGTAGTGGGTGGGCGGCCAGACCCCAGACCTCGCCCTCCATGTGACCCTGAACACAACGCACAACAGGAAGTGGTCCAATAGGAAGTGGTTGAGCAGAGGTCTCACCTGCACCAGCAGAGTCATGGGGCCGCTCTTGTCCACCTCCAAGATCTCTCCGTTCTTGGTCCCAACCAAGATGTGTCCGTGTCCCAGCGTGATGGCTCTGATGGATGGGTTGTCCTCCAGCAGGAGACCTGAACAGACACAGGATGAGGTGGTCAGGTGACACGGGGGCATGGTCAGGTGAACCGGGGGCATGGCACCTTTGGATGCCGGCGACAGAGTAGCCCTCTTGATGGCGTATGTCTTCAGACACCTGTCGAACATGTCGTCCCACAGCTCCACGATCCCGTCTTTCCCTCCCGTCACAAAGCCCTAGACAATGCGCGATGTCAACTACATACTTTACTATTTTGAAATGTTTTCCTCTGGGACTTCCCGTGACCCCACTCACCTTGTCCAGCGAACACATGGCGAACACGGGGCCATCATGGGCTTTTACAGTCTTGATGAGGGAGGTGTCCCTCCAGACGAACACGTCTCCATTGGTGGCTCCTGAGAAGACCAGGTCCTCAGAGCGACCATAGCACGCTGACATCATTGTCTCCTGCTTCCCCAGGTTGCCAAAGATCCCACGGCGGAACGTCAGCCCACCCCCTGCCGCACAGCACTTCCTGTCACGACTCATCACTGTCATGTCAGTCATGACACTGGCGTGTCAGTGTGTGAGTGTCAGAAGGAGGGGTGGGGCAGTGTGACTGACAGGAGGAGGGGTGGGGCAATGTGACGGACAGGTGAGTGACAGATGAGTGACAGGTGAGTGACAGGAGAGTTACAGGTGAGTGACAGGAGAGTTACAGGTGAGTGACAGGAGAGTTACAGGTGAGTGACAGGTGAGTGGCAGGTGAGTGACAGGAGAGTTACAGGTGAGTGACAGGAGAGTTACAGGTGACTGGCAGGTGAGTGACAGGAGAGTTACAGGTGAGTGACAGGTGAGTGGCAGGTGAGTGGCAGGTGAGTGACAGGTGACTGGCAGGTGAGTGACAGGTGAGTGACAGATGACTGGCAGGTGAGTGACAGATGACTGGCAGGTGAGTGGCAGGTGAGTGACAGGTGAGTGACAGGAGAGTTACAGGTGAGTGACAGATGACTGGCAGGTGAGTGACAGATGACTGGCAGGTGAGTGACAGGTGAGTGGCAGATGAGTGACAGGTGAGTGGCAGATGAGTGACAGGTGAGTGGCAGATGAGTGACAGGTGAGTGGCAGGTGAGTGACAGGAGAGTGACAGGAGAGTTACAGGTGAGTGACAGGAGAGTTACAGGTGAGTTACAGGAGAGTTACAGGTGAGTGACAGGAGAGTTACAGGTGAGTGACAGGTGAGTGGCAGGTGACTGGCAGGTGAGTGGCAGGTGACTGGCAGGTGAGTGACAGGAGGGTTACAGGTGAGTGACAGGTGAGTGACAGGAGAGTTACAGGTGACTGGCAGGTGAGTGACAGGAGAGTTAAAGGTGAGTGACAGATGACTGGCAGGTGAGTGACAGGTGAGTGACCTGAATGTTGCCAGAACTTGATGTGTTTAATCCCAACAGTGACGAGTTTGTCCATTCGGAACGGGTTGGTCCTGACTACGAAGATCTTCTCTTTGTGACCTCTGCAGACAGACAGGTAAAGTCAGACAGACTGGTTCAGACAGTCAGACAAACAGGTGCAGTCAGTCAGACAGGTACATACTGAGCCTTAGCCAGTCTCTCTCCTTTCTTCCAGTCCCAGATGACGATGCAGTGACACTGGTCGATGTCCACAGAGACCAGGTTCTTTCCGTCCGCTGGGACAGAGATAGAGGACATAGGATGTCAGGTGAGACAGCACGGCAGGTAAGGACAGCAGATGACGGTAGGTGAGGTGCGTCAGGTGGCATGTCAGGTAGTGTCAGGTGCCGTACCTGTGAACTCCAGCGCACACACCCCTCTGCTGTGATGACCTTTGAGCAGCGACAGACACTTCAGACTCTGGACATCCCAGATGTGGATGGCAGCATCTCTCCCCACCTGAATACAAGACAGCCAATCAGAGTACAGCTGGGTCCAAAGCAGCTGTGCTGTGATTGGTCAGCATACCTGAGCGGAGGCGACATAGTCCTTGAGCGGGTGCAGGGCGAGGCTCAGGATGTCGTCGTCGTGTCCCAGGTAGAACCTCTGACTGTGCTGCAGCCGGTTGTAGACAATGGCGACTGCGGCGACGTGGAACAGAACCTCTCCAGTCCGGCTGTAGAACAGGTTGTTCCGGCAGTCGAAGCCACGGTACCTGGAGGAGAGAGGAGCACAGCTGAAGACCGGAGTACCCAGAGGAAACAAGGGGCGTGTTTTTACCCGTGGACAAACTGGAGGCGGAGCCCCTCCTCCGGAGCTTTCTGTCTCTTTAGGGAGCCAATCAGCTTCCTCCTCAGCCGGGGCAGGTCCTCCTTGTACACCTGCCGTCAAAGGTCGTTCAGGACAGGAAGTGGTGGGAGGAGCCTGAGTGCCAGGTATCTGCTCACCTGCCGCTCGTAGTTGGTCTGAGACTCCTGTTCGATGTCAGAGTCGAGCTCAGGGACGTCGGACACGTCTGAGTCAGACTCTCCGCTGTTTGAGTCGGCGTATCCTTCTGATGAGTCAGAAAACACATGATGATGTCACTGCATTGACCCTCTGACCGGGGGATGGAGCTCTGGGGGCAGGGCCTTCCACTGCGATACAACCACTGACCTGTGGGCGGGGCCGTGGGGGCAGGGCTTACCTTGCAGCAGCGGCTCTAAGACTCCATTCATCACTCCTTCAGGCAAGAAGCGCCACTGGAAGACGGCGTGGTCGGCGCCACCGGTGCTGACGACCCACTGCAGGTCGCTGGACCAGCGCACGCTGGTCACATGGGCAGAGTGGCCCACGTACTTCTTGAACTTTGCCCCTGTGGATGACAGAGGGTCAGCAGTGGCGGCAGCAGCAGCAACAGAGGGCGCTGCACTGACCTCTCTTCACACACGGGAACCTGAAGAGTTTGACGAGGCCAAGGTCATCGCCACTCGCCAGCACGGCGCTACTGTAGTTGGCGTCCACCGAGTTCACGCTGGGGGCGTCTGAGTATTTGGGCCAGACACCATTGACCTCTGACCCCAGGACGCCTGTCCACGTCATCCAGTGGATCCCCTTCGCTTCCTCTTTTGGCACTGGCTTCCCCGCTGCAATGGTCAAAGGTCGATTGTCACATAGGTCAGAGGCCACAACTAAAGGTGGCAGTGCATCACAGAGGGTTAGAAGACTGTAGGTCAGAGGCTGCAGAGGGTTAGAAGCCACAGGTCACATATGGGCAGAGGCTGAAGAGGGTAAGCGTCACGGTGGAAAAGAGATCAAAGGTCGCAGAGGGTCAGAGGTCACACATTTCTGAGATCACAGTGGGACAGACGTAGTAGAGGGAAACAGGTCACAGGGGTCACAAAGGTCAGAGGTCGCAACCATCTCACCTGGCATCCTATAGAAGAGACGCTCCCCAGCACCATCGTTGGTCTGCAGGAAGCGGCTGTCCACCGACCAGTCCAGGTGAGTGATGAAGGAGGCGGAGCCTCTGCACTCGCCAACCTTCTTGTAGCGCTGGGCGACGGCGTAGACATCCACAAAACCGTCATTGGATCCGACCGCCAGGAAGGAGCCATCAGGAGAGAACTTCAGCTCGTGGACGACCTCCTTCCTATCCTTGATATGCACCACCTCTGTCATGTCCCTGAGAGCCGGACCACAACGCTCAGCTCCTACTGGTCCTTTGTGACCAAGGCCCCATCCCTCCCTGTCATCTGACTGACAACACACACGTACCTGACTCTCAACACACACGTACCTGACTCTCAGCACCGTGAACGACCCGTCCTTCATCCCCAGACCGAGTTGAGATCCATCGCTGCTGAACGACACGGAACGGACTGACTCCTCCATGTTACAGCGAGCCAGGAGGGTGTGGTCAGGGAGGCTCCACACCCTGGAGGGTGGGGGGGTGAGAGAAATACAGTGAGAGAGAGGAAGATACAGAGAGAGGGAGAGAGAGGCGAGGGCGCAGGGTGATCACGCACCTGACCGAGCGGTCATCGCTCCCTGTAACGGCCAGCGGCTGCTTGGGGTGCAGGTCCAGCCCCCAGAGTTCTCCGTCACTGTGTCCCTGCATCAGGAGAACCGGTTTGTCCCGGTCCCGGACCAGAACCTCAAAGATCTCACTGTCCTGGGTCCCCACCAGAATCCGGTCACCTCTCCAGCACACACTGCGGATGGACAGGCCTGGAACACCGGGTGGGTGGGTGGTGGTGGTGGATGGGGTGGGGGAGTTGGAGTTGGGGGCTTGGGCTGAGTACTGACCTGACCCCAGTACTACTGCAGTACCAGGTGAGTACGAGTACTAGTACTGAACTTTGGCTCTGTTACAGTCCTGTAGTAGTAGTAGTACTAGTCACAGTGGTAGTAGTACTGCATTAGTAGTAGTAGTTAACTACTAACATGCTATGCTAGTACCTGTATGCAACACTAACAAGCTATGCTGCAATGCTCATATACTTGGCTAACACGCTAGGCTGACATGCAGTAGTACATCTTAGCAGCAGTTGTAGTAGCAGTAGCAGTAGTACTGCAGTGGTAGTAGCAATAATAGTAGTCATAGTGGCAGTAATACCAGTAGCAGTAGTTGTAGTAGTAGTAGTAGTCGTAGCAGTAATAGTAGTGCTACCAGCAGTTGTAGCGGTAGCACTCGCTGTAATAGTACTAGCAGTAGTAGTAGCAGCAAAGTAGTAGTAGTAGTACTACTACTCCTGACCTTTGTAGCCCTGCTCTGCGTCTCTCAGGTCGACCCTCGTTATCGGTTTGAACTCAACGTCCCACAGTCGGACACAGCCGTCACGCCCCCCAGTTGAGAAGCCTTCTTCACACGCGTGCATGCTGAAGATCCCTGCCTGTGGGTGACAGGGTGAGACGGTGACAGGGTGAGATGGTGACACAGTGAGACGGTGACATGGTGAGATGGTGACAGGGTGAGATGGTCAGACGGTGACACAGTGAGATGGTGACACGGTGAGATGGTGAAAGGGTGAGATGGTGACAGGGTGAGATGGTCAGATGGTGACATGGTGAGAGGATAACAGGGTGACTGAGTGAGTCTGTGAGCCTGTGAGTGAGTGAGTGTGTGTGTCTGTGTGTGTTTCTGTGTCTTGCTGGGTTAAATCATAGGCAACTGGACTTGTGGTTTACTTGAAGACGTTTCGCCACTCATCCGAGAAGCTTCTTCAGTTCTGAACAGACTAGTGGGGAGTCCTAGTGGAGTCCTAGTGGAGGACTCCCCACTAGTGTGTTCAGAATTGAAGAAGCTTCTCGGATGAGTGGCGAAACGTCTTCAAGTAAACCGTCTTCAAGTCTTCAAGTCTTCAAGTATCCTAGTCCTCCACTAGGACTCCCCACTAGTCTGTTCAGAACTGAAGAAGCTTCTCGGATGAGTGGTGAAACGTCTTCAAGTAAACCAGAAGTCCAGTTGCCTACGATTTAACCCAGCAAGATACCATGACCTGGATGACTGAGAACCTTCACAGATGTGTTTCTGTGTGTTTCACCCCGTGAGCAGCCTGAACGTTCCGGATCAGGTTGACACCCCTCCAGACATAAATGTCTCCGTTCAGAGCTCCAGAATATGTCAGCTCGTCTTTCGCCGTGGCAACACAGAGTATCGTCTGCAGGTCGCCTGTCTTCCCGAAGATCCCTCGCTTGGGGGTCAGAGCGTTTCCACAAAGGGTCCAGAACTGGGTCAATACACACACACACACACACACACACACAGGTCAGTATCTGCAAACACACAGGTCAACGTCACAAACAAACAGACAAACCTTGATGTGTTTGACTCCACATGTGACCAGTCGACTGCTCTGAACTGGATCCCAGGCAACATCAAAGATCTGCGGGAAAAACACTGATCTAAATGAACAGACTCATGATTGATGGGAGTGATTGACAATCGTACCCTGTCTGAGTGTCCAGTCGCCGTGGCAACAACTCGTCCTCTCCTCCAGTCCCAGACACACACCGTGTTCTTTGCGTCCAAACCCACCGACGTAAGACGCTACAACAGAAACACATCAGCGTGATGACAGGTTTGCACCTTCACTCCTGATGCTGTGCTAACACACTATGCTAACATGCTATGCTAATATGTTATGCTAACATGCTATGCTGCTATGCAAACACATTATGCTAACAGGCAACAGTAACATGCTATGCTACTCTGCAAGTACATCATGCTAATATGTTATGCTAACACACTACACTAACATGCTATGTTAACATAATTTGCTAATACCTGTATGCTACACTATTATGCTAATATGCTCAGCTAACATGTGGGGCTGATATGCAGTAGTACTTCCTGGCAGCAGTAGTAGTAGTAGTGGCAGAAGCAATAGCAATCGTAGGTTTAGTAGTAGCAGTAGTAGCAATAGCAGTAACAGCAAAAATAGCAGTAGAAGTAGTAGCAGTACTAACCAGTGGTAGCAGTAGAACTAACTAGTTGCAGCAGCTGTGGCAATACTAAGTAGCAGTAGCACTAACTAGAAGGGGCAGGCGTAGAACTAACTAGGGATGCCACAATTCAATTTTTCAGGTGCGATTATGGTGAAGGAAATAATCAGGATTATCACGATTATTCATAATATGGAGGGAAATAAGGAGAATTAGACGATTTTTAAAAAATCTCAGGCCAAATCCACACATACCAAAACAATCTTGTTTTCTTCCCTTTTCCTTGGCTCCATATCAAGAAAATTTGCATCCAAATGCATTAGAGAAAACTCAACATACTGTAGTTCATACTCCAGGCCAATAGGTGGCACTGAAATTCAACAAAAAATGAGTTACTGCATAAATAAGATCTGCTCACTCTGAGTCGCTGACACCTGAAATAAACCAAGAAAGCTGAGAATAACCGATCTCAATTCTGGATTAGTTTAGCAAATTCATCAGTCCAATATGAGAATTTTTACCAAAAAAGTGAGCTGAAAATGATGCAGATCTTGTAGTTACTGTGGTCTTCAGATCTGCTCTCTTTTAGTTACTGCCACCTGATGTAAACAAAGAAAAACACAGAGCTGGAAAAAAATTAACTCCTGCCTTTTACAGACTCCCACCTCCCCCACTCTCTCCTGCCTCGAATAAGCATCTGTGAAAATATGGCGACATGCGTTGTTTGTGGTGTTAAATATTAATTCATTACCTTGATATTGGCACAGAGGGCGGATTGTTTTCATGAAGATGTATTAGTCCTTTACTCACAAATTTTCAATAGCAGTTTTGCAGAAGGGAAGCCTGTCGCTCATCACCACATCTGGGTGGTAGAAACAATGATGGCAGATTGCTTCCCTCTGCTACTTAATGTGCTGAAGTAGTTCTCCTGTTCATTAGATGAAATGATTCAGGTGGTGACGTAAATCACGTCACAAGTCTCGCGATAATCCAGATTATTAAAATCCTTAAAATAGAATAATGGTGACTTCCATAATCGTGATTAATTGATAAATAGGATAATCGCGGCATCCTTTGTACTAACTAGGGGTACCAGTAATACTAACTAGTAGTAGCAGTATTGCAGCAGCAGTAGTAGTGGTACAAACTAGCAGTGGCAGTAGTACTTACTAGTAGTAACAGTGGTACTAACTATGAGTAGTACTAGTACTAACTAGTAGCGGCAGTAGTAGTAGTTCTAATTAAAACTAGCAGTTGTCTTAACTAGCAGTAGTAGAGGTACTAAATAGCAGTAGTACTAACTTGCAGCAGCTCCTATCTAGTAGGAGCAGTAGAACTAACTGTCAGTAACAGTAGTCCTAACAGGCAGCAGCAGTAGTACTAGTAGTACTAACTAGCAGCAGCAGTAGTACTAACTAGTAGCTGGAGTACTCACCTGTCCGTCAGAGTCAAACCCCAGACATGCGACCCCGTGTGTGTGTGCGTCCCTCAGGATGGACACGGTCCCCATTCCGTAGGTTTCCCACACACAGATGAACGGCTCTTTGCCCACCTGACCCGTGGCCACCTGGATCCGATCAGGGTGGATCGCCAGGCTGCAGAGGGTGGAGACACCTGAGGAGCGTGTGACCTCCGTCCTGACCTTCACCAGACCTCTGACCTTCACCTGGCCTTTCATAAAGTTCTGACATACTTGTGTGTGTGTTGTCCTCACTGTGTGTATGTGTGTGGATGAAGCGCGACATCAGCTCAGTATTTATGATGACATCATCACTAACAGACAACTGTTGTTTGATGATCTCAGAGGTTCCCATCTCACAGACACACACACACACACACACACGCATAGTGAGGACATACACATAGTGAGGAAACACACTGAAGACACACACACACATGTATGGCTGTATGGCTGAACTGTGACAAGCAAAGCTAACCTTGTCGTAGGTGTTAGCTAACCTTGGCTGTGTCTCAAATTGCGTACTTCCGTACTTAAAGGTTAACTATGTATTATTTTTATTAAAGCTATATTCAAAAAATTCATATGTTCACAGTGCATTTTGAGGGGCACAGAGTAAAAGTGTAGCTTTTCCTGAAAAAAATTATAAGTAGTGTGTGATTTTATATTTTTTGACAGGTTCGTCAGTGTGTTTATGTTTACACGTACAAGCCAATAGCGACACAGCGTCACAATAGGTGCATTGTGAGCTGCCAGAGTCAGTCTCTATGCTTGGCACAGAAGGCGGAGTCTGCACGTCCTGCAGCAGCAGCTTCACAAACCCAATGTTATGAATCACAGAGGCAGAATGACCGGAGAAGAGCAAAAACCCAGAGTCAACATTGGCAAAGCAGATGCTAGATGGACTCATATAAAGGATTTCCTTGGCATCAAAACGCAGGCAGAAATGGCGGAAATGACAATCATGAGCATCCTGTGAAGTTCTGTTGGATATTTGGCATACCATCACGCAAATCAGAGAATCCTAAGCAGGCAAGATGAAAATAATGAATAATAGCAGGCTAGAGATAGGTGTCTGTTATAGATATGTCTCTAGTTGATAATGGCTAGCAGAGCGAATGTTAAATACTGTTTTATTGTATTGATCAGTTGAAATTCGTAGTTATCATGTAAGATTCATCACTTGACATGGATGATGCAGACAGATCGCTTGACACACTTGGCAACCCAGCTGCTGTATTTTATTTGTCTTGCAATTCCAATGTGACCCGACTAGATGTCGGTATTCTGCCAATTTTTTACACAGTTCACCTTTAAACTGAGTATTAGAGGACACAGATGCGTTCAAATGAGTTGAGTATGCAAAAATCGAGTGTACTACCTACACTTAACTCGCGCTCTCAAATGGCAGAAAAGTGTGGATCGATGCACACTTTCCATCCTCAACAGCTGCCAGCTCAGTGACGTAGCAGTGACATACATTTTGACTACACTTTTCTAGAGTTGGACAACAGTGACACCAGCTGCACCACAGGATATACAACTTACCTACCAACCGCAGCACATTTTCAGGAATTAACGTTGTGGCATACATTTGACGCTTGTGTGTGATGAATTGTTTTCTTCACTAACCAAGATTGTGGTTTAAGATGTGAAGTTTGAGGCTTGATGTGTTGCAAATATTCACAAAATGTGGCTGCTAACGAATCGCCAATACATTTCATTTTAGTGTACTACAAAGACGTCTACTTACGGAAGTATGTGATTTGAGACACGTCACCAGCTAACTTTGTTGTAGATGTTAACTGACCTTGTTAACTAACCGCTAAGCTTGTCATGGATGAATCCTCTTCTGTCACTGTGCACTCCCACTGGTCGACTGCTCAGCGACATCACTCAGTCTAACATTAGTTACTTTGCCAAATGTCATTGGTTGACACCTGCTGCTAGCCTAAATGACAGTTTAGCATTAGCACGCTAAATGTCATTGGTTGACACCTTGCTGCTAGCCTTAGTGGTAGTTTAGCATTAGCACGCTAAATGTCATTGGTTGACACCTTGCTGCTAGCCTAAATGACAGTTTGCTAGCTTAGCATGTGGATAATTTGTCAGAGGTGTGAAACTTAAAAAGTGAATACATGAACACAAAAACACAAGGAAATGTTTGACACCTACTTACCTGATGATGTCATCATTGTGCCCCAGGTAGAACTTCTGGGTGTGTTCTCGCGGGTTGTAAACCACGCCTACCCCAGCCACAAAGTACACCACCTCTTTTCCCGCCGTGTAGTACAGGTTGTTACGGCACTGGTGACCTCTGTAGCCATGGATCCACTCCAGCCTCAGCTGGCAGCGCGGCGCTGTCTTGTCCGCCATGTTCGTTTCAGGCCCAGAAAATAATGGCGTCAGTGACGTCTATGCCTGATGGGTCTGACGGGACGTCTACACCTGACGGGACGTCAGGTCTTTTACTGTCATTCTTGTTTCCATCAGTCCAGTCTGGAATGTAGCCGTGCTAAGCTAACATTAGAATACTGTTAATTGTTTGAACTATGTATTTCATTGTTTGTTGTTGAATAAATAAACATAAATCAATAAACAATAAACAATCAATAAACAGTAAACAATCTCACAGATTTGAGATAAAGGATCAGATGTCACTTCATGAACTCAAACAACAGAGTGAAACAGATGAGCACATGAATGAGCGGAGAACATAATCTCCCCGTGCGCAGTGATTCCGGGTCAAATCACTGCGCCCGCTCCAGCACTGAGGAGCCGAACCGGAACCCGACGTTTCGGACTGTTGGAGCGTTCCGGTCCGAACAGACACGCACCTGCAGCAGGAAGCACGTTCCTGTGGTCGATGTTCGGCTCGATTCCTTCAAATGCACGACACAGCTGAAATGACCGTAAATCCGTCCGTCACCGTCTGTTCCAGATTACCGTCACCGGCTGCCGCCGCGCGAGCAGCCACCGGGGACGCGCCTCTCCCTCAGGCCGGCGGCGGCTCCGGGTCACGACGGACCGGAGAGTCGGAGAACCGACGGAGGAGAGTCGGAATATTTATCGGAATCCGATCTGTGTTCTGTGTCCGCGTCAAGTCCGACCGCAGAAAACCAGAACTTCCTGCTATTACTTTCAAAATAAAAGTTGAACGACCTCGGTTTATTTTTTTCCATTTTTCTTTTGATTCGTTGTAGAGTCGAGTTTGTGAGAAAACAACAGTTATGAAACATCAGTTCTTTTCATTCTCCGAAGGACGTTACAGTAATATGTTATTAGCGCCACATACTCTGCTTCTTTTTCTCTTACGTTTTACACTGAAGGGACACGAGCTGAAGAAGAACGAACCCTAGAATTGTGTTGTCATAGTGACAGCATCAGCAGCTGACAGCTAATGTCCCTTTCAATCCAGCATCTGTCCGTTCGCATTTCTTCATGTTTTAGCTTTAGCATCAGTCTGTTAGCATTTTATCATGAAAAACAGAAAGAAGAGGACGAAATACGCGAAAATGATAGAGGTGCAGTAACGTCAACGTGATGAAGTGAATGGAATTAATGTTTTAATGTATCGTAGTAGTTCACGTTGTTGGAGCCACCGGTCGCTGTGCATATGGCACCAGCATCTGGAGGGGGCAATGATCACAATCATATAGATTATAAGGGGTGAAATTCTTAATCTTAAATTATGAATTTCATATCCACAGACAAATCGCGTAGACCAGAAGTTACAAAATACGGCACATAGAATACAGTCAATTTCAAAAAGACGCACCGAATGCAGACTCCAGCAGCCCAGAATGAATTAGTGACCATGACCCGCTTTGATGACTCAGCAAAAAAAACTTTCACCGATTGCTGGCGATTTATCCATTCCCCTTTGTAAATACATACACAACTACAGCACTCAGTGTGAAATCATTGGCTCTGGTTCTCCTCTTGTTCTGTAGTTTGATGTTGGCACTGTGGTGTGTTGCTGAAAATGAGTTCATGTTGAAATTTATTTTTAAATTACTGTATATTTTTGGGGGGCATCACAAAGTGTTGCTCAGGGCACAGTTGTGATATTTTATTCTTACTTTTGCTTATTTTACATGAAGTTTCTGTGTGAGTGTGAAAGTTGATTGTGAAATTGACTGCTGCAATGCAAGGGGGCATCGGCTGATACCTTTCCGAGGGCACCAAATTGGTCAGGGCCGGCTTTGTTTGTCATAGTTGGATTTTGGTGTCAGCAGAGCAGTGAGTGTGTATTTGTACACTATGTACGCATATAAGCGGTGTGTAAAACTTTGCCACACTTCGCTCTTTGTTTTATGACAGTTGGTGGTGTGGTGATAACCTTTCTTTTTAATTTGCTTCTTTACCTCCTCGTAAGCCTCCTGGAGGATTTCTGCCTCCAACAGGGAAAAGTACACCTCTCTCGATGCCATGGCGAATCAGTGAATCTGTGATAAACAGTGCGGCCTATTTATGTAAGCCGTGTGCTCGCACTGATCCAGGACTGGTTTCACCGGCTTGATGAATCTGTGTCTGCTCATCCTGGCTTGGTCTTGGTGTAACCATCAGAGCCTGGATGCTCTTGTTTACGATTGTTTGAACTTGGCTCAGTCATTTATCCTGGATGCTGGAATCCTACTTTTGTACAACAGGCTCCTGTTACACGGAAACTAAAACACAAACAACTCAATTTTCTTATGGTAAACAACAACAACCAGAAAAAACATTTAAAAGGTTTAATGATGCAGAGAGAGCGATACAGGGAGGGAGAGAGAGAGAGAGAGATGGAGAAAGCAGGAGAGTGTTTCAGGGAGAGTGATACATGATACATAGAGTGATAGAGCGGTGCAGTTTCATACATGAGCAGCAATTAAATAGACTGACGCCTGTCTGTCCGTCAGAGGACGTCCATTAGAGGACATCTGTCCGTCAGAAGACGTCTGTCCATCAGATGACGTCTGTCTATCAGAGGACGTCCGTCAACGGATGTCTGTCCGTAAGAGGATGTCTGTCTGTCAGAGGACATCCATCAGAAGACGTCTGTCTGTCAGAGGCAACTGTCAGAGGACATCCATCCATCCATCCATCCATCCCCAAGCGCGTATTTGGTGATTGTGCAGTAAAATGGCGCTACCTTCCGTCAGCGGTTATACAATAAACAGTCTCAGAGGAATAAAGACGTGCTGTCATGTGACCTCATGAGGACTTGGCATCCAAGTCACATGACCCCCCCATCATCACTCCGATATGAGAATGAAGAGAACAAGATAAATATTTGTACGTGAGTTTCAGGCAAAACATGCAGATGGCGCTGTGGCATCACGGTGTCCTGGAAGCTGATAGGCTGATACAGACGCATCGTAAGAATGACATTGGTCCAATTTTTCAACGGCCACCTTTCAGTACAAAACAAAATAAAACGTTAAAAACAAAAACTGGTCCCGCCCGCCTGTACACATCGCCGTGGTAACCAACTCAAACTGATTTATTCCTGTTTCTCCGGAGCTGCTGCCACCGTCACCAACAGGCAGACAAATTGATGTCAGCCCTTCTCATCGTCATTGGCTGCTCAGTGATGACATCAGCAGTGATGTCACAGCAGGACTCCTGCGGCCAATGATGGCTGAGAGCAGCATGTCGTCTCTGAGCCATGTGACACCAGCTCAGGTGGCAGCGGCGGCAGCAAGGGGAAACAAGACGTGTCCGCTCACGCTTTCTTCTTCCCAAACAGACTGAAACGTTTTTCTCTGTCCTTCTTCCCCGGAGACAAGTCGATAGCCGGTGGCAACGTGTGAGCACTGCTCGACACCGGCGTGACAAGGTGGCTGCTGAGGTCAGCGGCACTCAGCACAGTCTGGATCCACACACTCATCTCCTCCTGCAGGGTCATCAGAAGTATTCAGAGAGCGCCGTATTGATCGATCAGAAGCTGTTGGCTGTTGGTCGATCAGAAGCGATTAGCAATCGATCAGAAACTCACCTCGTCTTTGGCCTGAAACAGGAACTCATTTCCGTCGGCAGCTCTGAAAGAGAAACGCTTGGGTGAGTGTCGGCATCTCTGCTGGGGTTTTTGTCATGGTGACAGGGTCAGCAGCTGAGGCTGCTGTCATGGTGATGGCATCGGCAGCTTAGGTAGGCATGGTCAGTGGCTGTTGTCATAGTGACAAAATCAGCGGCTGAGGTTGTTGCCATGGTGACAGTCTCAGCAGCTGTGGGCTGTTGCCATGTTGATCGCGGAAGTGGCTGAGCCTGTTGCCAGGGTGCGGCCATTATTGCCATGGTGACCAGTCACCTGAGTTTGAAGACGTGTTTCTTCTTGCGGTACTCGGGCGCCTGGGCACAGGTGGCTCCCCCAAGGCCGACGGGGGGCTGGTGGGGGTGGGGGATGCCCTGCGCTGCCATCTTGCCGTCCTTGTAGAAAGCCATCTGCTGATTGGCAATGATGCAGTACACGTTGTGCCAGGACCTGCCAATCACAGAGTAGTGCAGCCGTGAATGAGCAGGGCCAGTGGACGGGGCCAGTGGACGGGGCCAGTGGACGGGACCATCACACGGCAGCGCTCACCTGTTGGACGCCTTCTTGTTTGGCCCCTCCCACTCATGCTTCCGGTGGAGAAGACCTTCAAGTTGTGGCCCCGCCTCCTGCTTTTGGTTCGGCAGCAACGATTGGCTGCCGGGGGTCGGGGGGGTGGGGCTTGGCTCAGCGAATCCGTTCACCAGAACCACAGCCTTCTGGGATTTGACATGACGTTACCAGGACGCTGATTCACCCATTCACACATACACGTTTGCTCCAACCTGGGGGGAGTCCTGGTCCGACGGAACGCTGTTCTGATTGAAGGCATCACTGCAGACACACACACACACACGCACACACACTGAAATACTACAGGTCCTCTCACACGCCATCACTGTGACACTGTGTGCTCTCCTGACCTGACTTCTCCTGGCCCCTGACCTCTGATCTGTACTGACCTCTCACCTCTCCTGACCTCCAACTTCTCTGGACCTACCCTGACCTCTCACCTCTGCTGCTGCATGGTCTCCTCCTGCTCAATCCCCAATGGCTCTGGAGATGGGGTCTTCCTCCTGCGCTCCTCCTCCAGCTGCTGCCTTCTCACCTCCAGCAGCTCCATCTGTGGGGGGCAGAGTAAGTGAATGCGGGGTTCTCCACCTGCAGTTCAGAAGTCAGCGTCCACTCACCGTGGTCAGACGCTCCAGAGCAGAGAAGCGCTCCTCCCAGGTGGCGGCAGACTTCTCGAAGGCCTCATGACGTTTGAGAAGCTTCTCCACCTCGTCCACGCTCTGCCCCACCTCCCTGCTCCACAGGTACGCCTCCTGGCCCAGGAGCCACGCCTCCGCCACACCTGCATCTCTGGAGAACTGGTGCACCTCCAGAGCTGGAGCAGAACGCCACAACATAAGCAGACCCATGATTACAGGTTGAGTATGAGGCATCCTCGACAAGTCACAGACAAGTCCCTGACAAGTCCTTGAAGAATTCAGGATGAGTCACTGACGAGTCCAGAGCAAATCACTATCGAGTCATGGATGAGTCAAGGACAAGTTGAGGATGACTCAACAAATCGAGGGCAAGCAACGCACCCAAAGACACAACACAGCGCAATGCACAATGCCGCCACCGATGCATGTGAGTGTGACGATTTGACGAGTCTCTGGCAAATCCAGGATAAGCCCAGGTAGTGTCGAGGATGAGTCACTGATGGGTCGAGGATGAGTCGAAAAAGAGTGGAGGACAAGCCACCGTCAAGTTGGGGATGAGTCTCTGACAAGTCGCTAACGACGAGTCACTGCAAGTCGAGGACAAGTTACAGACGAGTTGGTTTCAGGGGTCATGTGACTGGACAGGAAGTGACTGATCAACTGATGATTCTGCATCACTTCCTGTGGGCGGGCACATGTCAGCTTGTCCCTGATTGGTCGACAGGTTGACAGACGGCTGACACTCATTGGGCTCAATCAAAGAAAGGTCAGGTGAGGTCGGCTGACCTATGACACGGTCACTTACTGAGGCGGAGCCACTCCCATTGCTCCTCCCACTGGTCGATCAGCTGTTTGCGCCGGTCGTTGAGCTGCACCAGCTTCTCTCTGATCTGAAACAACCAGCTGTTAGAGGACGCCACGCTCTTACTGTGGTGGTGGCTTGCATCATCTCACTTCTTGCGAGGCAAAGTGCTTCCTGTTCAGCAGCGATTTGCCGAGTTCAACGCAGGAGGTGAAGCTGTCATTACGAGCGTCGATCTCAGCTTTGATCCCCTGATGGTTGTTCATCAGCAGCTCCACTGACGATACGTCCCTGGACACACACACACATACACAAACACACACACATATATATATATATATATATATACACACACACAAGCACATATATATACAAACACACACATAAATCCACACAAGTAATACAAACAAGCACACACACCCATACACACATATACGTGCACACGTAATACACACACACACACACAGACCGCAAGCTGACATCAGCTATCAGTTGCTAATACACGAAGCTAACGCGACCTAATGGGAGGAGCGAACAGGAGGAGCTAACAGGAACTAACGGGAGTAGCTATCAGAGGCTAACAAGAGCTGACAGGCGGAGCTAAAAGGAGGAGCTAATGGGGAGCTAACGTGAGCTAAAGGGAGGCACTAACAGGAGCTATCAGAAGCAACAGTAGCTAAAAGGAGCTATCAGGAGCTAACAGGAGATATCATGAGATAACAGGAGTCATCATAATCTAACTGGAGCCAACAGGAGCTATCAGGAGTTAACGGGGGCTATCAGGAGCTAACAGGAGTCGAAAGGAGCTCACAGGAGCTCACAGCCCTGGTGTACCTGGGGTTTTCCTGGGCCTCGATGAGCCAGGTCACGTCGTCCATCCACAGCATCAGGTCTCGGACCAGACTGAAGAAGCGGAACTTATCCCCGGTGTCCAGGAGGCGGAGCCTGCGCCCATCACATGCCCCCAACAGGCGGAGCCATGCCTCCAGCACCTCGCTCTCCCGCTGCTGAATGTCATCGGCTTTGTCGCCGGCGTACGACGACTGGAGGCGCGTTGCATCATCCTGCAGCTGTCGCACCTGAGGCCAAAGGTCAGAGGTCACCAGCTGTTTTGCGGATCATTAGAACCTTACAGTTGATCTGCTAATAACAAGTTCAGACGTGACAAATGCCGTGTCCCCCCCAACACTGACCTGTGTCACTGACCCATGTCCCCAGCACTGACACCCCCCAGCACTGACCTGGACTCCCAAAGCCTGGACGTCGTGCTCGAAGGCACTGTGCGTCCTCTGCAGCACCTCCACGGTGTTGAGGTCTCGGCCCAGATCTTCTGGAAGCTTCTGGTGCTTGTGGGCGACGTGCTCCAAGATGTCCCGGGCACGGTGGTAGAAGCTGTGCAGGTGGAAGGAGGCGGCCAGGATCTGCGTGCGGGTGTCGATGAGCTCCAGCAGGTCAGCCCAAGCCTCATTAAGCCCGTCCTTCCACTCCGCCACCGTGGCGGCATCGCCGTGTCCGCCATTGATCAGCTCGTCGGCCGAGCGGTTGACAGCATCCACGCGCTCTTGGCCGATGTTCCCCGTGTCCCGTGCAAACTCTCGGAAACGCTCCTGTAACATCTGAGAACGCAGGTCAAAGGTCAGCTAAGGAACGGCCACACACGTACAAGACACTGGGCAGTGGCGGGCGCACCGTGACATGCTCGTAGTCCTGACCCAGCTCATGGGAACCCGCCACCACCTCCCGCTCGGCGACCCACTGCTCCAGGTCGTCCACCTCCCGCTTAAGCTGGAAGAGGCGGAACCTCTCGTCCAGTTGGCCTCGCCTTTCCTCCGACAGGTGCTTCAAACCGGCATACAGCTTGTCCACCTGAGACTGACGCAGGCTAATCCGCTCGCTGACACACACACACACACACACACACACACAGACAAACACATATATATACACCAGAGTCATCAACCAACTCTCACATACATACAGATACACGCACACACACACACACACACCAGTAACCATCCGACTCGAACACCTACACACACACACTCATGACTCATGCTAACATTAGCTGACCTAACAACAAACCCACGCTAGCATTAGCTGACCATGAGCGTTAGCGTTAGCGTACCTGTCAACATGTCCTCTGCCCACCAGGCCCCGGCTGGTCTTGGACAGCTGGTGGACGTTCTGGGCGTAGTCTTCCACCGCCTGCTCCACCATCTGGTGCTTCTTTAGCATGCTCATGGAACTCTGCTCGTCCTGGACCGACACAGCAACACCTGTCACACATGGGACTACCCGGGGACTGCCCCGCCCCATTGGCCCCGCCCACCTTGGCTTTCTCCTCTGACATCATGTAGAGCTCCTGCTCGCTCATCCACGCCTCCGCCTCCGCCGCATCGAAGTAGAACTGCTGCGCCTCCCGTGCCTCTGCCAGCCTCTGGTGACGAAGCTCCGCCTCCTCGTTCAGCTGCCGCCACAGCACCTGTAGGTCGGCAAGCCGCTGCCGGACGCTGTCAGCGGTCGACTCGTTGTCCTTCAGGAGGCTGTGGCTTCGCTCCAGGATGTCGTCAATCCGTGGCTGATGACCCCGGATCTCCTTCTGCAGGGTCTGAGGGAGGAGGAGATGTATTCGTTACATGTGATGTGAGTCTCAGGTCACCTGACACGCCACAGGGTCATGTGATCCCGGTGACCTCCCACGAACACCTGACCGATCACCTGGTTCTTCTTGATGAGCAGCTGCACCGTCTGCAGGTTGTGTCCATGGTCGGTTGATGTGGCGACGGCAGTCTTCTCCTGAATCCACAGCTGAGGACAAATATCAGGTGAGTGACATCAGCCGGGTTACTCCCACACAGATAGGAGGTCAAGCTACTTACGATCTCATCCTCCACATCCCGGTTGAACTGGTGACCTTCTCTGGATGCCATCAGGAAGCGTTTGCGGCAGCGCAGCGGCTCCAGAAGCTCCTGCAACTTGGTCTCCACCTGCTGGTGCTGGGCGTCCACCTCGTCAGCGTCCTGCAACTCGTTGGTTCCGGCGCCGGCGTGGGTCTGCAGCTCCAGCAACTCCCGTTGCCGCAGGTCCACCTGCTGCTCCAGCACCTGAGTCACATGACCCGGTCAAGAAGTGCTGGGTGGATCAGTACCGCTACTGGGACTGGGACTACTGGTACCACTGAAAGTACTACTGGTACTACTAAGTACTACAGAAGGTACAATATACTACAATTGGAAATACTGCAACAGCAGTATTACTTTCAGTAGTACTTTCGGTTGTAGTACCAGTAATACTTTCAGCACAACTTTCAGTAGAACTACAGTATCAGTAGTACCACTGAAAGTACTAATGCAGCAGTACCTCAGTATAGACAGTACTACAATAATTCCTGGGTACCATCAGTACTACAGTAGAAGTAGTAGTAGTACTACAGTACACACAATATTGACAAACTGTGTTCCTGCTGCCTCATCAGCAGTACTGCAGTTGTAGTAGTGGTAGTAGTATTAGTACTACTACAGTAGAAGTAGTAGTAGTAGTACCACTGTACTGTCAGTACTGCTCATACCTGCTGTTTCTTTAGCAGGATGCTGACAGAGGTCAGGTCTTTGCCGTAGTCCTGGGACCTGATGGAACCTTCCAGACCAGCGATCCAGCGGTGGAGGTCGGAGCAGCTCTGGGTGAACAGCTCTGCCCTGTTGGCGTCGAATAGACTCTGAGCCTTGGTCTTCGTCCTGGTCTCCAGCTCCTCCCACATCCTCCAGAGCGCTGCCAGTTTCTCCTGCACCAACGCCTCCATCTCGGGCTTCTCCTCTGCCAACAGTAGGCCGTCCTGGAGGGAGGTCAAAGGTCAGCGTCTTCTTCATACTACCGGCAGGCTGAGGAGCTGCTCACGGACCTTCTGGACCTTCTCCAGCCATCCCCTGTTGGCCTGCAGCTCAGCTGTGAAGGCCTGGTGCTTCAGCCATTTGCTGTGAAGGTTCCTGGCATCGTCGTACGTCGTCTCCTGAGCCGACAGCATCTTCTCACCAATCCACAGTGCCAGCTGCAGGATGACATCACTTCCTGTTCACTGCTTCATCAGCTCCCTGTGACTGACATAACTTCCTGTTCTGTTTCACCCGTCAGGTCCCCTGACTGTTAGCTACCGCTACACTGTTAGCTCAGAGTGACTATATGTGTACATGTGTGCGTGCGTGTGTGTATGTGTATCTTCATGCGTGTGTGCGTCTCTGTGTGTGTGTCTCCGTGTGTGTTTCTCCGTGTGTGTGTGTGTGTGTGTGTGTGTGCGCGCGTGTGTGTACCTCCTGACAGTCCTGCAGGAACCTCTGCTGGTCTCTGTTGTCCTTCAGCCTCAGCAGCAGGTCCAAGGCAGCATCTCTGTTCTTCTTGTGCCTGAAACGAGGTCAGCTGACGCCATCACGGGCTGGGCTAGAGGACAGGGCCCCGCCAACTCACACGTGGAACGCGGTCTACAGTAAAGCGAGGACCTCTCCCTTGCAGAGTCTCCAGTTAGTGAAGACCACTTAGCACCTGATGCTAACAGTGCTAACAGTTTGCGTTCTGTCGTATTGAAATAAAATGGGCATGAATACGAGCACGAAGAAAGCGTTCAAGTGACGTGGAACCTTTCATCCAATCAACGTTCAGCGTCATGGAGGTGTGAACTCTGACCTACCTGTTGTCCAGGGAGTCGACACGCTCCAGGATGCGTTGGGTGTTGACGTTTCCATCACTGACTAGACGGCGGCCGGCCTCCTCCACGCCCATGATCTTGTCTTCGCTGGCATCCATCATGGTCATGAAGTCCTCCTGCTTCTTCAGGGCGGCCTCAGCCCCCTCGAGGGTTGAGGGCATCTCCATGTGGGCCAGAACATACTCCTGCAGGAGATTCAGGGAAAATGTTGATCAAAGGTCACTGGGGGTGTAACTGGTTACTTGAGGCCACCGGTTCATGGTTAACCAGACGTCACTAGAAGTTTATAGAGGTCATTGGAGGTTACTGTATTTTACTAGAGGTCATTGGAGGTCACCAGAGTCCCACGTCCCACAAATGGTTCCTGGTTCTCAGGTCAGTTCCAGAATGAGTTGGTTCTAGTCTAGAACCAGTCGGGTCAAGGACCAGCAGGGGTTCGGTGGTGAGCTGGACTGGTTCCAGACCAGGACCAGGTGGGGGTTGATGGTACCCTTGACTGGTTCTAATCTGGAACCAGTCCAGGAACTTGTCCAGGACGAGCAGTTGGTGGTCTACCTGTCTCGTCCTGGTCTGGAACCAGTCAGGTACACTGAGCATCACCTGGTTGCTGAGGATGGTCTCGGCCTGCAGGGAGTCCCTGAGGAACATCTGGAACGCGTGCAGCTGGGTCAGCAGGTTCTGCCGGTTCTCCCACATCCTGAGCAGCTCATTCCAGCCGGTGTCAAGCGCCAGCAGACGCTGGCGCAGGAATACGTGCTGAGCATCTGTCTGACCCCGGGTCACCATCTCCCCCATGTCCCGCATCTTCTGGTAGTCCTCTTCGTAGTTCCGGATCTCGTTCCTAATGCCTTGGTGTTGGACCATGAGCTTCTCGGCCTCTGCCAATGTGGTGGACATGTCTTCAGAGGCCACAGCGGTCTGCGTGCGGGACAACCAGGACTGGAAGTCGTCCAGCTCCCGCAGGAATTGCTGCAGTTTCCTGGCCTCGCCCAGAGATTCTTCACGGTTTTTCAGTGTGTTCTTCATCTGCTCCCATTCAGCCGTGGTCTCAGCCAGACGGCCTGTGATGGTGTTCTCCAGGTCAGGATGTTCCTCAGCCAGTCGCTGTGCTTCACGGCTCAGATCCCTCAGCTTGTCCTGGATAGCGGCCAAGTCACGTTCCATCCCAGTCAGTTTGCGCTGCAGAGCCATGACCCCTGTCAGGTCATTCCCCAGCTCCTGGGTGGACTCGATCAACTTTGTCTTCTCTTTGATCCAGGACTTGGTCTCCTTGCAGTCCAAATGGTAGTTCTGGACACCCAGAGCCGAATTCAGAGACTCCTTCTTCTGGTCCACCAGATCACGGAACCGGCTCCACCTGAGAACATCATCACCTGTTTTAGTAGGATCAGCAAACCCATGGGGGTTCCTCTCTTGGTACCTGTTGTTGAGTTTGTCCTGTCGGATCTTCATGTCCTTTTGGTTTGGATGACAGCTGTGGACCAGCTGGCGGGCGATCTGGTTCACCACGGCAACACGAGACGCCCGATTGTTCATCTCCGGCTCCAGATGGTCAAACCTGCCAAGAATGCACAAATGTGACCCAAAGCAGGAGGAGATGCCTCCTGCCACAGTGTCCTGACCCACCTGTGCTGGACCACTTCCAGGTCCTCCAGGTGTTCAGGGATTTCCGTGCTATTCAGCCACTGCTCCTTCTCATCGATCCAGACCTCACAAGCATCTGCCTCGGTGAACATCTTGTAGAGAACCAGCACATCCTGCAGCTCCTGTTTTCTCAGCTTGGTGAGCTCCACCACCTCCTGGTAACGCTCCTCCACGCCTGGCAACCTGCTACGGACCTCCTCTGACTCTGCCTCCTCCTTGGAGAGGGCGGCAGCCTGCTGGCGGAGCAGGTCGATGGCGGTTTGGTAGCTGTGGACTTCTATGGCAGCGTCCTGGTGTTTCCTGACCAGCTCTTGAGTGGAGAACTGGTCGTGACCTGTCTCAGCTTGAGACACCAGGCGGAGGGCGTCCAGCGTCCAATTGTCCACGTCCTCAACGTCGGCCTGGAACTGCTGCCGGGCCACTGCCTCCTCCAGCCTCCTCCTCCTCGCTGCTGCCTGCCGCTCCAGCTCTGCCCACTGGGCCTGAAGGTCCTCCATCCGCTCCTGGATCCTGGAGGAACCAAAGTGGCTCGTGTCCACCATGGCTCGGCCTTCAGAGATGGTGTGCTGGAGGTGACCAGCGCGGCCGCTCATCTCGTCCTCCAGCGCCCGCTGCTGGCTGAGGAGGCGTAGCGCCCCCGTCAGGTCTTTGCCCCGATCCTCAGAGGACAGGATCTGCTCCTTCTCACGGATCCAACTCTCCTCCTCTGCCATCTCCCAGAAGAACTTCCAAAGACGACGGGACTCCTCGAGTCGGCCACGGCGTTCAGCCGCAAGCTGGGTCAGCTCCTGGTAGCAGAAGTCCAGGTGGACCACCCGGTCCACGATGACCTGAGGGTCACAGGGTTTGTAACCTAGAAGCAACACACACCGGTTTCAGATGAACGCATGTGATGGCTCATGGAGTACACCGCTCCTCTTATGGTTCCTCACCGCCGTCGTCGGCAGAATACTTGTTAGCGTTGGTGGAAACCACCTTCACTCGCTCAGCTTGGACAGCGATGTCTGCCTCGATAAGAGCCTGTTTCTGCAGCAGGTCCTCCACACCCAGAAGATGTTTTCCATTGTCCTCAGACAACAGCAACATCTGACAAGCAAACACACGGTGAGAGAAGAACCACGGACAACATGCTTCTCCTCATGGACCAACCGACCTTCATCTCATCCATCCAATCCATGATGTGCAGCATCTCCTGGAAGACCCTCTGCAGGCCCAGGTTCTTCTCCAGTCGCTGCCGCCGGGCCTTCAGCAGCTCCAACAGGTACTCCCACAGTTGGATCACGTTGTCTTTCCGCGCAACGATACGTTTGATGTCGTGGTAACGTTCCTTCTCCAGCTCGTTGGCGACAGCCACCACAGCCTGAACACGCTCCTCGTACGCAGAGATGTCTGTCTCAAGGGCTTCGTGCTTCTTGGTGGCGGCTTCCACGGCCTGCAGGTCCAGACCAAAATTGTCCTGGAGAGAAAAAGCGGAATCAGCAGATGGACATGATGTGGACACCAGCTTGTTGTACCTGCGACACCAGCCGCTGGTTCTCGCTCAGCCACGTCTCCCTCATGGCGGCTTTACGGTCAAAGCGTTTGGACAACTGCTCTAACTTCTCCAGACGAATCAGCTCCGTCCTCAGTGCCAGCTCCCGCTCATGCTCCGCCTTCTCCAGCCCCTCCCAGGCCTGGACCAATGGAAAAACACATGTTAGCTCAGTCCCTCCCCCCCACCCCGTCCACTTCTCAAATTACTATTACTATGTGTCGCAAGGACATCTGAGATATGCCGTCTGATGGACACTGTCTGAAGGACAAGGAGGAGACAGATGCTGTCTAAGGGACGATGAGGAGATGGACGCTGCCTGAGGGATAAGGAGGTGATGGACCTCATCCTAAGACGGATGACGTCTTAGGGACAAAGAGACGGATGCATCTTAGGGACTAGGAGACAGATGCCGTCTGAGGGACGAGCAGGAGACGAACGCTGTCAAGGAGGAGACGGACCTTGTTGATGTCGGAGATGAATCGTCCCTCCCGTGGGGTGAAGACCTTCTGGTTGTTGGCTCGCATTTTACTCTGGATGGTGAAGAGAAGAACCTCCAGGTTCCCCTTCTCTGTGAACCTGGACCAAGAGGACAGACAGGTTCTGAGACACTGGTGGGACAGACAGGTACAGGCAGACAGGTGATAGACAAGTGACAGACAGGTGACAGTCAGGTGGGCGGAGCTACTAACTGTGGTGGTTTCTCCACGGTGCGGTAGCTGTTGAACGCCTGCAGCTGCTGCTGGAGACCGAGCAGATCGTTGGAGAACTTCCTGTTGTTGAGGAGGACGATGGTCTGTTGGATCCACTGCAGCAAGTCCGAGGCCAGAGACTCATACCGGTCGATCATCTTCTCCGTCTCCATGGCGTGGTCCAGCACCTGGAGAACACACAGCAGATGATCGCTCGTCCTCAAGCTGACGGCGGATTGTGCCGGAAGATTGGAGTACCGACCTTCCCGATCCGTTTGCCCTCCACCTTCAGTGCCTTCATCTTGGAGAAGTAGTGGTAGTAGGTGACCACGTAGGTGATGACTGACTTCTCATCGGGGTGGTCTACACTGACGTCTGGACAGGAGGTCACAGGTGAGAGAGATCGCACACCGGATCTGGTTAAACACGGGGGCGCTCACAACTGATCTGTGCTTGTCCGGTTCAAAAAGGGTTCAGTCAGACCTGCTTTGGTTTTGTCAGGTCAGGTTGATCGTGGGGTCAGTCAGACCCGCTCTGGTTTTGTCAGGTCAGGTTACCTTCAGGGTCCAGCAGCTTGGTGAGGCCCAGATGTTGCTCGGCCAGGTTGAAAGCATTCTGCAGGTTGTAGTGAGCGTTGGACTTCTTAAGTTTGTCAAAGTCGATCAGATCCGGTCTGAAAGAAAAAGAGATGTCCAATCATGGACGGGACGAATCGGATGGCTTGTGGAGGATCTGCTCGTCGTCTGATCCTCAGACCGGCTTTTAATGTTTGAAGACAGCAAGTAGTTACAATGCATGGTTGAATGGAATTCAGTTACAGTGGTGACCGGATGGTTCAGCATTTACCACGGTGACCGGACTGGTCAGCAGTTACCACAGCAATAAGACGGTGTTGTGGACGGAAGTTGTTTGGCGCTGACCTGTGTTTGTGGATCAGAGCACTGAACGCCATCCCGTCGCGCCAGCTCGACGTGAAGTTGTGGATGTTGACATTTGGATACCTTAACAGAGAGGAAACGTTGTCACACACACACACACACACACACATTGCAGAGCAGCAAGCAGCAGCAGCATCAGAGGAGACGTTCCACAGATGTTCCACAGACGTTCCAGAAGAAAGTAGAGCGGTTCTCACCCGGCCGTCTTCATCTGACACCAGAGCAACAGAGCGTCTTTGGCTGATCGGCGTTCTTTGTTGTCTTCAGTCTCCACGCTTATGTCCTGGATCTGAGGGTTGTAGGTCGTGAGTGAAGAGAAGTCATTGGTCAAAGGTCATGTGGGGGATAGAGGTCATTGGGTCAAAGGTCACCTGGAAGCGGAGGATGATGGTCCAGATGAGGCCCAGCGTCAGCCGGTGGTTCCCGTCCACGATGTCGTGGGATCCAACGTTCTCCAGGTGAACACGCTGCTCCTTGAGAAACTGAAGGGCTTTGTCCACGTTCTCCAGGCAGTGGATCCGCATGCGCCCTCTGGTGGGCTTCGGCTGCAGGACGTGACAAGATGAGACAGGACAGGATGGACAGGATAAGATGGGACAGGACGGGTTGGAGCAGTGTACGTGTGTGTGTATTGTGTGAGTGTGTTACCAGTCCCTCTCCTGACAGAACCTCCAACAGTCTGATCAGCATTCTTCCATCTCTCAGGTCCAGATAAAGATCTGTGATTCTGCAGGAAACCCTGGACAGGTGAGAGTTCACCCACTTGGTGAACGTCTTCTTCTGCACCGCCTCCCGCTCATCTGCACACACATGCACACACACTTAGCTTACTGAATATTCAGCCTTTGTCCTGGCCCCACCCACCGACCGTCTCCTGGCCCTCCCCACTATTCTCACCTTGCAGCTGCTTGAATCGACTGTCCAACATGTTGAACAGCAGCTGAGATGAGTCTGACTCTGCCTCCATCACAATTCACACACAAACACACACACCTGAACCAGGTCAGATGATCATAATGCTCAACACAGCACAGGAAACTACACACACTAACACACTGCTAACACACACCAACACACTGCTAACACACACCAACACACTACTAACACATACCAACACAGTGCTAACACATACAACACACTGCTAACACACACCAACACACTGCTAAATCACCACTAACACACACCGACACACCACTAACACACAGCTAACACACTGCGAATACACCACAAACAGACAACCTGGTGAAGTGAACTCTGCAGCCTGTTCACAGGAAAACTGACTGTCCAAAGGTCTGTGAGTGTGTGTGTGTGTGTTCTAAAGGAAATCAGAACAATCAGGAAGGAAAACGCAACAACTTCTGGGCGGGACACACACACACACGCATATGCACACACACAGACGTGATATGGTCCAGGACATGACATTCGGGCATGATGTCATCGTGTATGTGTGTGTTTCCCTCCATTGTCCAGTCAGCTGAGATGAGTCTGACTCCACCTCCATCACGACACACTCACACACATACACACCTGAACCAGGTCAGCTGATCATAACACAAAATTACACTGCTAACCTGCTGCTAACACGCACCAACACACCATTAACACACTTATAACGTCCTGCTAACACACACCAACACAATGCTAACAACCTGCTAACACACACAACACACCGCTAACATACCACTAACACACTGCTACGCACACTACACTAACACACACCACTAACACGCACAACACACCGCTACCACACCACTAACACACGCTAACACACCACTAACACACTGCTACGCACACTACATTAACACACAACACAGGGTTAACACACACAAGACACCGCTAACACACACTAACACATTGCTGACACACTGCTACGCACACTAAACTAACACACACCAACACACCGCTAACACACCACTAACACACACTAACACACCGCTAACACAGTGCTGACACACTGCTTACACACACTATACTGACACAGACCAACACACCGCAAACACCACAAACAGACAACCTGGTGAAGTGAACGCTGCAGTGTTTCCCTTCATTGTCCCGTCACATTCCAGAACAAACATCCTGACGAGTCACAACGTCATATGACCAGGACCAAGACCTGGACTAGGACCAGGACCAGGACCAGGACCAGGACCAGGACCAGGAACAGGGCTGGGTCTAAGACAGAGGTTGTAGTATTGTATGGACTGTAAAGTCCATAGAGACAACTCTAATTGTAATGTTGGGTTGTACAAATAAAATTGAATTGAACTGAATTGAGAAAGACAATAAAAGACAATAAAACATGTCTCATCCCTTCACAATAAAACACATGACTTACTTATCACTTATATATATATATATATATATATATATACGTGTGTGTATATATACACACACACACACACACACACACACACACACACATATATATATACACACACACACATATATATATTTGTTCATTCATTCGCTCATTTATTCATGTGTTCATCCAATCACTTATTCATTCAATCGTTTGGTCATTCAATCGTTCTCATTCACTCATTTGTTTGTTCATTCACTTACTCACTCATTCATTCATTTGTTCATTAGTTCATTCACTCATTCACTCCCTCACCTGCGAGCGCTTTGATGCGTGAGCGCTCGAACCTGCGGGCCGAACTGTTCTCATTGTCCCAGTCTTCGTCCCAGCGTTTGTTGTCTCCGGTGAATGGCAGCTCCAGCTGCTCCAGCTCCACGGCCGTCATCCTGACCTCTGACCTCTGACCCTTCACCTCCCACGTGTCCACATGGGCGAAGTCAGGAGCTGCAGGAGCACAGGTTCCATCACTGGTTATCACTTCAGTCAGCCATTCACCCATCCAACAGTCCTCTCAGTGTGAGACGACTGAGACGTTAATGGACCATCAGTGGCCTGTGATTGGACATAAGCTGCTGAGCTGACAGGATGTCCGTCCTCTCATGTTTTTAAGTGTTTAATAAGCTGCTGTGCTCTCACTGGCCATTGAGGTTAAACGACCTAGGCTAATGGAGGAAGCTGGATGGTACTCGTCCTCAGGGAGACACGTCCATTAACGGACGTCCCAGAATCCTCAGCTGAGTGGGAACAACAGATTAGCACCATGTTTACGTCACGACATCATCACTTCAGCTCCTGATGACTGATGCTTACAGCTAACGCTAACTGCTCGCTGCTGACACATCATACAGGGTTTGTTTCACTTCCTGTTTTCTGAAGTCATCAGTTGATGATGGCACATGCTGAATGACCTTTGACCTCCAATGACACACAAGTGACCCGTTCTGATATCATCAGACCTTTTACAGCTAGCTTCCAGAAGGTTCCGCTAACAAACACATTCAGAACCTTTTCCAGGATCTGGTTCCACACGTTCCACTGACAGGAACCTCTGAAAACCTGAACAATACCAGAACTTGCGTAGAACCCAGACAGAACTTCAAACCCAAACAGGAAGTGGTTTCACAAACACTGAAAGGAATCAGTCACTGGACCTGCACACACACACACACACACACACACACACACACACACACACACACACACACACACACACACACACACACACACAAAGAC
>CAAKHB010005971.1:0-38315 GCA_901007665.1 Aeoliscus strigatus | reverse complement strand
GAATAAAAGATTTTTAAAGTAGAACATACACCAGCCTGTTGTACAGAAATGTGATTGTTCAAGTTGTATTCTCTGGTCTCTGACCAGTCTCTGACTTTGAAGACAAACACATGTCTGTGAAGGTTCTCAGTCATCCAGGTCATGGTATCTTGCTGGGTTAAATCGTAGGCAACTGGACTTCTGGTTTTCTTGAAGACGTTTCGCCACTCATCCGAGAAGCTTCTTCAGTTCTGAACTGAACAGAACTGAAGAAGCTTCTCGGATGAGTGGCGAAACGTCTTCAAGAAAACCAGAAGTCCAGTTGCCTACGATTTAACCCAGCAAGAAGACAAACACATATGTACATATGCTTCCACAAATGTACATATCACACCACTGAACCCTCAAACAGGCTTTTACCTTTGTAAAGTGGAGTGTGTCCATTGTGACCTATTGTGGGCACATTGTATGTGACTGAAGCTCAAACATCCGTGCCCTGAGAATGAATCCAATGTTTCTATCCAAACGTTTCTATCTTGCCATTAAAAAAAACATGCATGTCACAGAGAAGAACTGCTTGACTGATCATGTTGTACTCCTGTGCAGTTCATCTGTTCTCCTTTTCCAGTCAATTTCCCATTTTTCAATAATATTTAAATAAATAAAAATATTATTTTGTTTTTTATTTGCTGTATTCTACAGATATCCATACATGGCATCAGTAATCAGTGAAATACACTACTGATTTATGTATTTCAGACATTTAATCAAATAGTCTGAATAAACATGATAATAAAATATTCAAAACTGATTTTAAGGTAAGTGTATAAAAAATATTTGTCTGTAATTATATGTATTTATATGTATACTGCCTTAAGATGTCAGATATCAACACCCCAAAACAAATGAATATCACATCAATACACAACACATACACACGCATACACACACACACACACACACAACACACACACACACAAGTTGCTCTGACCCGGCTGATCAAACAGCTTGTCTCCATTGTTCAGTCAGCTGCAAAGCTTGACCTCAGGGAGACAAATTGAGGGACGCATCATCTCTCTCTCACCCGAACACACGCACACAGACACACACGTCGGGTCTGAAGACGATGACATTTTTCACAGAGAAAAGCGTCCAAATGGCAGGTGTCAGGGGCCGTCAGTCTCTTGCTAGATGCTGGAAGGCAGGCGGGTACCCCCCCTCGCCCCCGCCACACACACACACACAAACTCCTAACTGCCAGTGTGAGGCACGTCTGAAAAGAGCAAAGCCTCACAGACACTCATGTCAATCGGGTAGCAGGGAAGGCCTGCGCTTGTGTCACGCACTAGCACATACACAAAAAAACTGCCACATACACACTCCCAAAAACTGCAAATACACACATGGCTTGTCACACATTGGCAGGAACAGTGGAGCCCTGGGGGAGGATGGCATGGAGGGCGAGTGGAGGATGCTGGGGGGGAAAGGGAAAAAAAAAAAAAACAGCCAGGGGAGGGTGATAGGGGTGAGGCTGGCAGATAGTCACCCTCCACCACCTGCATGTAAATGTACCCTCAGCTGACACCTGTTCTCTACACACAGACTCACTGGATGATGCAAACCATTACTTCACTCATTCATTCATTCATTCATTCATTCATTCATTTTCTCCTGCTTACTCCGGTTACAGTTCACCACTAACTGTTGTTTTTAAAAGCCAAAATATACTAGTATACTAGGAAATAATGGTCCTGCTTTCATCAAATTCCACTAGGATACTATATAAAGATAAAGGAATTTCATCGCAGTCCTCAGCCAACACTTCCTTTTTCCTTCAGTATTTAGCAACCTCCAAACTGACGGTGTTTTTGGAAATAAGAGAGGATTCCATTGCTGCACAGAGCCATCTGTTTCAGTCCCACTTCTACTCTATCGAAAACATCTCATAAGTGCTCACTTAGGCTTTCATTTATTTTGGTCATTAAGGAAATTATTTTTTCTGTCACTGAATCCCTTTACATTTTGGTTATTGACATGTTTCTTTGATTTTCTCGTGACTTTTCTGTCAGCCAGCCTCCTTTCTATGCCTCTAAATCCATCTGTCCCTCCCTTGGCACCCCATCCTCTCCTGTCCGCAAACCGTCAGTGAGGCCTGAGTGCCTGGATCTCATTCAGTCATCACTGGTCCTGCCACTGTATGTTCATCACTCACTCAGCCTGGCCCTGGGAGGTAGCCTGGACACAGGACGTGACAGTGGATACACACACACACAGTCATAAATACAGTCTCCACCACTGTCCTCCAGGTCCATCAGCTCGCCAGTAAAAAATGATCTCATCCCACCAGTGGTGAGCTGGAGGCGAACATGGTCAAGGGCATATCTGAAGGATGTGTGAGTGTGTGTGGGTGTGGATGGTTGTTGTTGTATGTATCTCGTGCAACTTTGTACATTGCTCTCGGACAACTTTAAGTGTGAACCAGTCAAGGAGAGAACAATGACTACTACATGGAAGAGAGATGGCCCTCTACTCTTTCTGAGCTCCAGGGCCCGACATCAGGTAACGACATGGTGTCAGCGACTTTATATACCATTACAATTTTACATGTCAGCACAATTACAGAGTTTATTTATATCAGTCAATTTATATCAGTATGTTTCAGTCCATCAGTTATCATGACATGACAGACCTTAAAAGGGTCAGTCTTCTCATCGCCTTCAGGAGCGACAGAGCAAGTGGTCAAGAAATCAGATGTCATTCGTTGGCCTGTGGCCACTGATGTGTGTGTATCATCAGAACTGCCCAAAGATCTCCCTAACCTTCCCCCACATATTCCTGTCCTCTGCTATCATTAACTTCAGCTTGTTACAGCCCAATACTGAACCAGCCATTCTTGTGTGCCACGCACACAGGCTTGCATGCACGCACACAGGCTTGCATGCACACACACACACAAATATTCAGGAAGTTGAACACAAAGGAAAAAAATGACTACATTCGATTGCTTCTCTAACGTCAGGCTTACTTTCCTTTCAATGCGCAATGTAATGCACCAAACATATGTTGTATTTGTCAAAAAGAGGCCTTTGGTTTTGTAGTCTATGACACAGAGATAATCAAGAGCGAGTTCCATCTCCGGATTTAACAGTAACAGTACAGTTAAACTGATATTGACAGCTTACAATACTGTTTTATATAGGCTGATGACTGAAAAAGTATAGGAATACATGTGTGCTCCTGCATTTTCAAAGATTCACAGTGTGTGTGTGTGTCCACTACCAATCAGCTCCTCTGATGAGGGTGACCGTCACAAAGCAGACCACACTCCAGTCCAAAGCCTACACACTCCCACACAGACATCTGTCTGCTTGGTGCTTTGCTCTATGAGAGCTGTCTTATGAGCTCTGACAAAGCCTGCATGCTCTACCAGTCAGTGCTAAAGCACAATGACAGACAAGGTCAAGTTACACTGGCCTGTCAAGGAGCAAGACCGCCCCCCCCCCCGCAACCACCATCCCCATACACAAGCACGCACGCATGATAATGTCAATAAACATCGAAAAAAGACACATACGGCACATCTTCACACATGAACTCCCATCTAGTCATACTAGTTAAAGACATCTGTTCTTTAAACTCCCTATGTCACACACTGACATCCAGCAGGACGTCTTCAGGTTATTGGGGCGCAGCGGAAAAACCTAATGTGGATTCAGCGGAGGCCATCACCGACAGACAGACCTTGTCAGCTAAATAATACCTCACGCTGTCCGATGTCCTGTGGGATACCGGTCACTCGTGGAGCACGTGTTCAAGTTTCATCATGCAACTGATCTTTGCTACAAAACAGTCGAATGTGGCAATTTATTCCCTGCTTGGTGGGGATCGTTTTTAGACATTCGCTGCAGATACACTGGTCACACGTTCTCATTTAAGAGATAAAATCAACAACACCTACAAATATTTTCCATAAATATGTTTGTTTGTGGTATTTAAAAAATAAATGTCTTTCATATTCATATAGTCATTAAAAGATATTATGGAAGTAGCATTTAGGACCGTGTTCAACATGTAATGTCTGAGGAGGCTCTGAAAGTGGTCAAACAACTGTAACATAAGTTGAAACTACTGACTAGTTTGATTATATTGTCAAAATAACATTTTAAAACCCTTTGTGTAGGTTATACACAGATAATCAATATATCACAATGATAACAGTGATTACTAGGACTCAGGGCCTATGATGAGTCGATACAAACAGGACTAATGCACTACAAATTGTACACCCAAACACAGAGCCCAAATCTAAGAAGGAGCTCCCGCAGGCTGCCATTTCTGGCTGTCATTCCAGCTGAGCACTGAAGCAGAAGGACAGGGAGAGAGACTGGCGGGTGGAGAAGAACTGGTAGAGAAGGGTGAGGGGGTGGTGACACAGTGAAGGCTCGTTGGGGGACAGGAAGCAGACGGTGCAAATGAGGCTGAGGTCTTTACTGAATTACCATACCGCCAAGGCTGAGCAGGGACGAGTGCATAGTGTCTGGAAGTGATTATAGGTGTACACACACATAAAGTAAAACACAACTACAATAACATGTTGTAGTACTTCTCATACTGTCACTGAGCGGGTAATGCTGTTTAAAATCCTCTTAATATCAAATATATGTTTTCCTTTCTTAAAATGTATATATACACATATATAAAACAACAAAACACCATGTCACCACCATGTATTTAACCAAATCTATTTAAATAAATCCAGATGAACCAATGTCAATCTTCATCAAATGCTATTCATGGATAGTGTAATATAAAAGGTATTTGAGGGGCAAACAAGGTGTGTATAACACAATGAGATCCAAATATTAGAAATAAATATGAATTCAGAGGGCACGGACGCTTTTATTGTCATTGAGAGCTTCAGAGAGAACAGAACAGAACACTGTGGTAATTGTACTGTACTGTATTCCCTGTTACATGTTTCACATTACTGTAAGCATCTTTGGCTCCCTGAAAAGTGCTATATAAAACAAATGTTATTGTTATATTATTATTATTATTATTATTATTATTACTGCCCTGAAAACAAGTATGGATGATATGGACATGAAATGATCGATAGTCTGTAGTATTGTGTTCTGACTTTTTGAACTTCTTTAGATATAAGGTCATCTAACAAAGCTCCGACACAGAGAAACAGTCCAAGTCACCCACTGAAACTAGGTGTATTAATTATAATGAAGGCATTCACAGTGTGCACCGAGGCCCCTTGCAGTTTCTCGTGCATACGTTGCTTTTTAATGTCACTGACATCATCCGTTCTACTATGGTGATGAGATTTCCACTAATGGCAGGTCAGGGTCAGCTGGAGGGGGTCAGTCAGCAGGGGAGAAAGCCCCTCACAGTAACAACCATTACTCCTCAGAGACAGATATCCCATTGGCATCTTTCAAGGAATATCTTGTCTTGTCAGATTACAGGCCAACAACCACCCCTGGCAACGTTACCGGTTTTAAATACAAGAATTAGTAATTTAGCAGCAGAGCTGACTTGCTGCAAGTAAACTGGTAGCAGTATAGTGTATGAGTTTGAGGTGTACATTTGCTTGCTCACTATGTCTGAATGTATTTGTGTAAATATATACACATTTAAAAAAAGAAAAATAATTTAGTTAATAATAACTAAATTAATAGCTAATAACTAAACTAATAATTTAGTTTTAGTTACGCTTGTGTGAATAATAACATTTCACAATAAGCGTCAAATGTTACTTGTTTCAACATTTCACACTGAACAGACATTTGAAACCGCAAACAAGGGCTGGTGATAGGATATGTGTGCAGACTCACTGTTTCAGCTTTTAACATTTCTGAGCCCAGATCAGCTACTGGCCAAAGAAACCACTGTGGCCCGGTAACACCTGGATAATCACAGCCAGATTTCACTGCTGAAGTCCAAACTTATCTCTGCTCTTCCAAAGTTCATGCACTTGCAAAAACCTTCATACCACAAACCCTACGCAGGCAAAGGGAGCCCATTTACACAAGTGTGATGTGCCGCAAAAACATAGTTTATCATATCAGGTAATATAGAACATTCATCCAATCCCACATCAGATTGGAAACTAAGATTCTGAAGTGTTGTGAAAAGCACAAATGCCAATAGCTCCACTACCTGAAGAACAAGAGAGACATTATGTCTAGATGTGATATTTTCACGCTCTGATGGTACTTAAGTGCCTCAAAGTGTAAAAGCCTTGTCATGAAAATAATCAAGTGGAAGATAATTTAATAAACACCTCACGTTCCCCATGACCGCTCTTTCAAATACAAAGAAAATGGAACCTGAAGAACAAAATATGGGCTATTACAGCAAAGGTATGACCTCTGAAGTGTGTGTGTGGGTGAACTCAAAGATACCAAGAAAAGGCTAACACACATTCCCGCACAGTTCAGAGGGAGTCTAGGCTGAGGTCCCAACGCTAACCTCAAGTCAACAAACATGAATGGAACTCAGCAGAGAATGAGACGGAGCACTGTGAGGCCGCAGGTTATTATGCCTGGACTGGGATTGTGTGCTGTTATATTCTGAAGTGTGGACTGGGCCCAGTAACAGACACAACGTGGACCGCAAAACGTCCCTCTAATTGGGCCTGTGTGAAAGGCAGTCCAGATGGCTTTGATAGACAATACTCGCTGGAGGGACACATTCCTATTTGTCTTTCTCACATCTGTGTCCCACTCTCTTGCTTCCAAAGATTTTATCCCCGTCTTCTTCTCTCCTACATTCCTCATCCCTCTGTTCACTCATGCTTTCCTCTCCACAGACTTCTGCATTTCGATGCAGACACTATCATTTCACTTTTCTTGATCTCAGTGACTCCTCTCTGTCCCTTTTGTCTGAAGAAGGCCTAATATTGGAGCTTGACAAGGTGTTTTGACCTATGGCTCAGGCTATGTGTGTGTGTGTGTGTGTGTGTGAGAGATGTTTTTGTCCAATTACGTGTGTGTCTGCCCGTTTAAAAGATCTCAAGCTGATGCCGGATTAAATATTTTCAAGAGGGTTTGCAATTTTGCATTACATTTATTTGAAAAGAATGTATGAAAAAGAAAATAGCTTGTGAAAAGTGTTTGGAGGCGGATTTTTTCCAAAAGTGTTCATTTGAGGGATTTTTAAAATTTTACAGGATACACATGAAGAGCATTAAGAGCACACAGGCACCAGGAAAACCCAAAACTCCTGAAACAAACCATGAATCCTGAGCCTTCAACTCTGGATCCTCTTCTCAGAGGAATGGGTGACTGGAGCCTATTCATGCCTGCTCTGGATCACAGATCTTACCAGTACGACACATCCAGGGGGTGAAAATAGCGCCTGGAGATGAGGTCAGCGAAGAAGGTCTCTGTCTCTCGACAAGCTGTCCCATTGCCAATGACCACCTTAGTGCAGCTTGAGGAGACAAGGACAAGAGAGACATGATGAGGGAATATTTTTGGAAATGCAACTAAAAAGGATAAAACCAACAAGACACCATGATTTCATATCAATGAGGTATTGCTGCTGCCAAATGATGAAATGATTTAACAGGAAATAACACAATGTCATTAATTACTTTTTGACACAGAATCTGTCCTTTGAAATCGTACATTAGTCAGTGGACAGCTTGCAGCAGTACCTGAATTTGATCATAAGGTGGCGCAGTTTGTTTGCTGCTATTTGTTGGCCAGAATCGTGCAGGTAGACAACATCTGTATGGAGGATCTGACCTAGGAGCAGACAAACACAAAATGTTGCAATTACTTTGTAATGTTCAACCTAGTCTTGTCACGTCTCTGCTGAAGAAGCAACACCCTAAATCCTCCCACATCACCTAACCCAAGAGGCATCTTCAGCAAGTCCAAGTCCTTCCTTTCATCAAACATTCACATTTCTGTTGATTTGTCATCATACACAAGTAGCAAGTAATGAAATGAAATGAAATGAAATGAATGAAATTGTGTCAAAACACAGCAAAACAGTAAATCAGAAATGTGCCTATTTTTGCAGCACAGGGCATTAAAAATATATCTATAATTAGATATATTCATTAATATATATTAATATATATAAAGGTTGGGGTCTGTACCACGAAGCAGGATTTTGTTTTAGTGAGATAAGTTCAAACCCTGGGTTTTCTGTACCACAAAGCTGGATTTGTTTTTAATCAAGGACCGTCTCCATGGTACATGGTTCACTTACTGTGAACGATTATCCTACTCCGGAGCAGGGTAACTGTCAGGATTGAATCAGATCCTGTGAAAAGAACCACCTACTGGCCAATCAGATGTCTGGAAAAACAATGACCTGCCCATTCCTCCACGTAAGACAGGTGGTGAGGAGAGAGTTACGGTGTGAATCTTCCAGGACTGATCTAACTCGTTAAATATCAATTATCAATTAAATTGATATGAGAGGTACCGATTCTCACGTCCTACATACATCTGACAGGTTCTGGATCCATCTATTTCCCGTTGGCCCTGACTGGACCTCAGTATCCATCACCCTAAGGTTCTTTGACACGGGAGGTTTCCTTTATTCAGTGGGGGATGTGGAGGGACTCATCAGAAACACCGTCTGTTGGTGGTCCACCAAGTGACCTCTGACCTCACTGATGTAAAAGATGAGTTCATCGTCTTCACGAAGCACTTTCCATACATGTGGTTCAGTAAAGGAAATGTGAACAGTGTCATCTCCACACTTCATTCATGGTGTTTGATGGTTCCCCCTGTTTTTTGAAGAGGGACATGATATTTTTCACTTTGCCCCTGATCAATTCTGACACATCTCCATCAGGATGATTTTATTCAGACCATCAGCTTTGTTCATTGATATGATTGAACTGTGGCATCAGCTTTCAATTTTAGTTGAAAATTTGCAAAATCTGCAAATTTCTCCACTGTGAGACAAATAAAGTTTTATCTTATCTTATCTTGGTGTAGCAGAGAATGTTATGACATTAAAAAGACAACTTACTTAGCACATGCAATGATGTTTTTATGTTTGTTCTTTATCTGGGGGAAGAAGATAAATGTAATACACACAATTCATCTAACACGTGGGATTTCGTGGGATTCATGGATGTTGTCGGTGAATTGAGGCATTAATGAACAACCTACACATTCACACAGTCTGTGATGTGCTTTGTTGTCTTCTATCAGCTTCCACTGTTTTTCTTTTCTACAATCACTGACTTCTCACCTACTTTTCCAGCATTAACCTCTGCGGCCACCAAGGGGCGCTCTGTCTCCCTTTTCTGTGTTAATGATTGCGATTAGTCTGTTTCCTCGGAACCCATCTCTTATACATGCCTGTTCACGGGTCTTGATGAGACAAACCTGGGTTAAGTTACTGAGTTGATAACCAGCCTGACAGCAACAGTCTCAGTAAATCATCCCTGGATTAACAAAGTAATCCTGGACTTGTTGGTCTAGCTTTGTGATACAGACCCCTGGTAAGTGAGTTATTCATGCCTAGTTGCATCATCAGTGTGTCCTGTGGAACGTGGTGTGACACTCCTTCCACTAACGGGGGACACAAACACCCTCTTGAGCAGGAAATGGCAGTATGCGGGCTGGCATCTTGTCTTTGAGTGTTCCATGTGAGTTCCCAGCTGTCAACGGTGATCGTCAGGGTTCACCCTGGACGAGTCACCAGCTCATCAGCTCATCCTCCACAGGAAGGACAGACAACCATTCACACTCACATTCACACGTATGGGGAATTTAGAGTGACCAATTAACCTCAGCGTGCGTTTGGTGGTGGGGGGAAGCCGGAGTACCCAGAGAGAATCCAGGCAGAAATATATTTTATATATATAAATTATTTTATATGTAATTTTATATTTTGTAGCCAGCTTATTTCTGAATGATCACTGCACTGTTACTTACGGCACATTATGTCACAGACATTGAATGACACCGTTTCCCTTACCAGTGGGGGAGAGGATTGCCAGCTTACAGCCATGTTTAAAGCCAGGGTCCACCCCCAGTATGACACAGCCCCTGACAGGACACACCAACAAGCGCTGGCGGAGGTTACGCACAAACATGGTGATGGATTCCTTCTGTGCTGCATTGGTCAGCTTAGTCCTAAAGAGAAGCAGAGAGGACGAGAGCGATGAGAGAGAGAGGAGGCGGGGATTTGGCTGGGGGGAGAATAATACCTGTAGGTTCTGTTAAGGAACGGCAGAATGAGTCTTTTGTAGGAGTCCTCTACTGACGTCCTGATGATTGCATTAAGCTCCTGGGTCGCAAAGGTCTTGGGTCTCCATCTGTATTAGACATTGGAAGAATGGGAAAGAAAGTCTACAAACATGAAATGTCCAGTTACACAGCCATTTGGAATAAATGAGATGATTTATTATTACTGTTATTATTGTTGTTAATACTATTATCAAGTAAAATGTTGCATTCTGTGTCATTTGTACGTGATATTCTCCTCTCCACTGTGTCACATTATAGGAAGAAATGTAAACGGCGACAGCAGTAGCTGTCCTCACACTTCAACTTCTTTGTGGAAACAAAAACAAATTCATTCTTTTCACACATTTATCATTTCTTAAGGTGAAAACTCAACTCAAAGGTGCGTTGTAAGAAAACGAAAGAAACAACCTTGACATATAGCAGAAGAGGAAGTCTTCAAACAACCTGCCAAGTTAAAAGCAATACTTTGTTCTGTATAAAAATGCCAATCTGGGGTCAGTTCATTGTGCACGTTTTCATTAAAATTTGAATATTTCCAAAAGAATCTACACACCAGTGTGTGTCTGTATCTGCGTGTGTGTGTCTGACCTGCTGTTGATGCACCACCACGTGAATTCACTCTTAACCCTGTCAGGAATGTTCACCTTCACAGTCAAAACCTTCAGACTCTCTCCTCTGTTAATCGCCAATGTCTGTGCAGAGAAACATTACATTCAACACATTCAGTATACAAACACACATTTCCAGGGTGATGTGAAATAATAACCTGTATTGTGCACATAGGTACACACATATTTGCTGCCAATTTTAATCCTGGAATGCCAACATTTATTTTCAGCAGGAAAAATCACTGCCTTTAGAGCTCTGACTTTCATGACAGAGAAATTTGCTTTTTGGACAGGATGGTGAGCACACTGTAAAGATTGGGTCAGAGCAATTATACACACATAAAACAGCTCCAGACGTATATTAATATATGTATATTAAAGTATATTAATAATATTAACAATACATAATAGTAATGTACTGTAGCTCTCTATAAAACAATGGTACATGTCTGTGATGGGATGGTTCACTGTTTGACAGCAGATAAGGACTATACAAATAAAAACACATGTTCCTGAACCTCTGAATACAAGTACAAAAGCCAAAATTTCTTTCCACACACAAACGATGAGCCTTGGAGTGTATCCCTTGGACGCATTGGGCCCCCCGCCCTCAGAGGAACTGTTACATGCTGTTAAGCAAACAGTCATAAGTGTCTGACCTTTTCAGTGGGGAACCTTTAGCCCGCCACAGCACAGGACCAAGAAACAAGATGTCAATCTGGAGCCCATGTGGAAAAAGCAAACTGACAAATGCCACCAGTATGCCACCATCAGCACCGGGACCGCAAGCGCTGCCCCCACCCACACACGTGGTGCCACAACCATTACGGCTCAGCAGCACCCTCGGACGTGATGTGCCCGAGTGCGACACACACAAAAACATAAAATACAGCTTATGGCATGGCAGAGGCAAGAGTTAATGCAGCCGGCTCGCTTGAATTATGATGAAAGTTGGATTTCTCCTCTGTTGGCATGTTTCTGCCCCGAGCTGACTGTGAGATTTCTCAAGCAATCTTCATCAAAGAGCTAAAGCGAGCAAAACACCTCTCTCTCTGCACTCTGAACATCTTGGAAAGCCCATGGGAGGAATTAAAGTAAAAAAAATCTGGGTTCTGCAGTGTCTGATATTCCATCATCTTAGAACGGTCCGTTTTGTAATAAGGTGTGACATGAAGTATTATGATTATGATTAGTATGCTCTCTGGATGTTGAATGATCAAAAGAACAAGCATTTAAAGAGTCTATATAATTGAGTCGTTTTAGGAAATCAGGGAAAAAATGACCAGTTGTCCACAATCAATAATGCTCCAGCAATTTTTGAAAATAAATATCCCAAACTCAAAATGTGTTGTACTTTGCCATAATATGATAATATGTTGCCAAATTCTGAACATAAATTTTAAGGCAGTGCAGATAATTAAATTCTGCTGTAAATCCACAAACCACAACTTTTGCTCCGACCCTCCTGTAATTTGAAGACCACAGATGAATTTTCATTTTGCCTGGTTAACTGTGGTGGGCTGAAAGTGAAAAGCGTCGCCTGTCCTCGGCTGCTCCTCAGCAGCTGGCCACCATTTGTGCTGATGATGAATAATCCAGAGTCTGGCTGGTTGTCTCTCAGTTTCTGCCTGGGTTGGGTCACTGCTTGGACACCGAGGGTGATCTTAAAGGAAGGTGAAGGTGAGATGGAGTGGGGAGTGGGAAGTGTGTGTGTGTGTGTGTGTGTGTGTGTGTGTGTGTTTGATGGGCCTGAAGTGACAGGTAGCTAGGTACTGGCCGAAACCTGACAAGACCAGACACACTGTCTCTCTTGGATGCCCCCCACCCCCCGTTTTTTCCAGCAGCCTCAGAGGGAGGGCAGTCAGCCAACGACCGCTCTCTCTCTCCATCTCCTACTCTCTCACACACTTTCTTTACAGGAATACTGTCATCAACACATCTATCCACACGATGTATCCACTCACAGATTCACAAATATGTACACACATGCTCACAGCACGTTCTTTTTGGCGCAAAGGACACAGTGCAAAGAGCAAGAAAAACAACTTAGTATATGAATCCACAACATCATCAGGCCAAACTGACATAGGAACCTTTTTTTTCCAAAGTAAAAGGATGATATTGAATACAATCAAACACTAGAATGTAAGGGTATGTGTTTTTCATATTTCACTGTTCATCAAAGACTGCTGCCAACAGAGTGTCTTAGCCTTCTTAAAAGAAGTTAAAGCTACGCTTGTGCAAGAGGTTAAAAAAAGACAACCGAGCCGAGAATATTCTTGATAAGCAAAGACGTTATAACTGGGAACGGAATGTAAACTACATTTAGTGAATATTATTCTTTAGATAGTGCAACTCCAGATAAATATTGACTCTCTAAATAGCAAAGTGGATCAGTCATCACAAGGGAATATTTTCCAGCATGATCGTTCTAAAAACATTCCAGCTGCTCAGGGAGAGCCCTGTAGCCCCTCTGTGCCTTCTACACTCTCTTATTCCATCCAAAAGCAAACAACACGACATGAAGCCTGATGACGGCCGCAAAGGATTAACAAACTTCAACTCAAAACAAAGAAAAGCAATGCAATTAGAACTGTATCTCATCATTTAAAATGCTTTACTGGTGTCACTATCTTATTTGTAGATGTCTATCATCTATAAATGCCCACACCCACACACACACCCACACCCACACCCACACACACACACACACACACACACACACACACAAAGAAATGGGATAAGAATGTACACTATAGACTAATTCTGTGGAATCCATTTTTGGTCTTATTTTGGGTAATTATACATATGTATTCATAGTTAGTAAATTGAATAATCACAATAGTAATTTAGTAATAATTTACCTTTACCTAGCTGAGAATGGACCAAGGAAGTGAACAAATCAACAAACAACAAATCATGACCAACACACAGTTTACCAGTGTGAAGGAAGTTGTTGTTCCTCTGCAACTGTCCATCAAAGATGAGTGTTTAATTGATGAAACAGTTCCGTTTATTCAAACTCCTCTGCAGGCTAACCCCTGACTACAACACTTAAGTAAGTCACAAGTTGGTCACAGTGCAAATCCTATTTATAAACTAAACAAATCCATGCTGGCATGTTAACAAGTTTGCGGGCTGCTCATAGCCATAAGGTAAATGTGTTCTAGTCTAAGAATTCAATCTAATGGAAGAAGTTTGAGCTGAACTTCCACTAGATGCAGTAAATACCACCTGATTCCTTTATAAAACTACACTGGTTCTGTAAAAGCACTGGGGATGATGACCGTAGTGCTGATCGGGCGAGGGACGGGAAATGGTCACTTAGAGACTTGACCTCATTCATATAAATGTAAACTAAATCTATTTTGCATTTGGATGAATGCAGACAAAATGCCTATATGGTTTGGGTGTTTTACACACCGACTGATTACATAGGAAAATTAACTATGCATACATACTTCCTAATTAAAATATAATATTCACTTGGCTACTTGTTTCTGTTTTTTCTTCTTGGTCCTAGTGATAAATGACTAAATACATGTGCAGAGTTTGATTTCTGTAAACCAGAATTGAATCATCGGGCCAACAAGCTGGACAATCCTGGTCAATATTCAGCATCCACAAGTAATAAAAATAATCCTCTCCTGAGACAACTAAAATTGATATGAATTAGAATGTGATTGTTTATGTTGAATACTCTCCTATCTGGCACCCAACCTAATAAAGCATAATACAGTAAAACAGCCTGTAAAGAAAATGTAGCGCTACAGTGTAAACTTAAATTCCTCCACGCACAAACACTGAAACCTTCTAGAGTAAGAAACAGGTCAACTTACACAGTATTCAAATATCTGTTTGAGTTTGGAGCAGGTGGGATGTTAAGTAATTGGACACGCTAAATGTTAAACACCAGATGAAGGTTAATAAAATGTGATAAATCAAATGGGCAAGTGTGTGTTCACACACATGCCTTCTGTCAAAACACATCTCCCACCCACTCCCCCCTCCCACTGACTTGATGACTAGAAAAGGTTCATTTTAGCCTGAATTTGACAGCTAGCAGGGCCTGACAGCAGCCTGTGGATTAACACTCCGTGACAAAGACGAGTCATCAAATTAAAGGCCTCACATACTCAGGACAGAAAGGAGGAGGTGTGGATTGGATCGGAGGGAGAGGGAGGGAGAGCGACATGGAGGAGGAGAAATCAGTGAAGGATGCACCTCAGCATCACTCGTTCTGTGCTCACTCCCTCTCCTCATCCCTCTATCCGCCTGTGGGCCCAGCAGCAATAGCTGTCACTACAGGAGAGCGCCTGTCCGTCAAAGCTTCCTAATCCAATGGCATGTCGGCAGGGGACATGTCACATATGTTAAGAGGAGAGAATGAGGGGACTTGTGAGATGTGAAATGTGTGCGCACATGCATCTTTGTGTACACGTTTGTATGACTGCAGGGTGACCTGTGGTTGCCAGAGAGTGTGGTGTGGCAGAGAGGCAGCGAGTGATGGAAGCTGTGGTGACACGTCAGGCCCGGGACCAACTCTGAGTAACCCAGCAGTCACTGGAGGGACAGAGGGGGAGCAGGGCAAGGCAGGGAGCGGTAAATACCGAGGCACAGACAGAGCTAACTGTGACTGACATGGCTATCATTCAGGGGAGGCACACATGAAGCAGACAGAAATAAAACAAACAGATGGTGTGTGTGTGTGTGTGTGTGTGTGTGTGTGTGATAGTACACACCAAATACTGCTTTTCATTCACATTCACGCATGGATTTCATAGGTGTGTGGACAGTTATCAGTTAGTTGGACGCTTGAACTGAAATAACATGATGGAAACCAGCCCCCCAATCAAACTCACAGTTTAAAACACACAGGAGGTGTAAGAGAAGTTTGATTTAAATGTTCATAACAGAGCCTGGAGAACATGTTTGAACATGGTATGGGGGGAGGAGGGACTACCTGATGTGGCTGAATGCGCTGGACGTTGCAGGAGAAGTTGAAGTAAAGCTGGAACTTGTCAATATCCTTGTTTTTGTTTTGCTGTCCACCTGGTTTTTTGTGGCCTTCCACAGACTTCTCCTGTTCTTTTCCTTTTTTTGTGAGGTTTTTGTCCTTTAGCGCTGACTTGGACACAGATGACTGGATGGTCACCAAGCTGTTCTCACACCTGAAAGATGCACGCAAAGTCCAAACTGAACGAAAGACGAGAGCAATAGTTCAACCGGAAATGAATCACGGTAGAAGTTCAAAATAAACACCACAAAATATGTCAAATGCATCAAGACGTGCTCACAAGGTTTTCACGTGGGCGAGTGTTTCGGGGTCTTTTGCGATCATATCAGCCAGGATATGTTCCACACCTGCAGCGACCTGATCCACTGACGACAGGCCTGAAACATACAGAAGACGTACCACTGCCCTGTCATCGGCCTCTACAACACATCAATCGTTCCAACTTCATCAGCAGAAAACAAGAGAACAAAGTCCCTAAAGACACAAAATACATGTGAACTAAACCTACATGTGTGATCAGACACTCAAATACAGAGAAGAAGAATTTGTTGCCGACATTAGAAACATGCAGATAGCTCTGATGCTGTTGGCCCACATTAAATCCTCCATCATGAGCATCATGAGGATAAAAATGTTCAGCTTTTCTTGTTTGTAGATCAAAAGAGGCTTCATTTATTTCCTGTCATTTTTAATACACTAGAATGTTGTTGGACTCGTAATCCTTCTGGCAGCATGTTGACTTCCTTGTTACACATATATAAACACAATGGGCAATGCCAAGGTCATTACGACGTTTTATATATCTCACATAATCATTCTTACAAAGTTTAGGTATAAATAAAGGCACAACATTCGAGTGTTTCCTCAATGACATGAATGTCTGACTGTCTTACCATCAACTCCAGGTTTAATCAACGACCTTAAATCCAGAGTGTCTGGTGCGTCAATCAGTTTGGAAGCGGCGACCTCAAGGCCAAGGGCTTTGGCCTTGCGAGCCTTTGTCTGCTTACTGCCTTTCTTGTAAGGATTATACTACAGAAACAGAATCCAGATGCATATCAGTGAGTGGTGAAGCGAGTGGCTGCACAACATCCCAACAAAGACCAAGAACTGCAGAAGACTGTGAAACTATCATAATTATTCTGCTATTTAGTATTAACTGAGGGGGAAACTGTCATTCTGACCACATGATCCAGTTCATCAGATGATCTGCAGTCCTTCAGATTCTGTTCGAGCTCAGACGTCAGAACACCGTCCTTCTTCAGGGTGTGAATCACAGACTGGGTCTTCTTGGCCAGAGAGCTAGCACACACAGTGGTTGAAATGTGTTACAATTACAGACATATGTCATCTGCATTTGTTTAAATGAAAGTCTTGCCCACTGGCACCATCTGGTGGACAATTGTCAAAACATGCCATGTGGAAGCAGTGAGTCCAGGGGCCTGTATCACAAAGCTAGATCAACAAGTCCTGGGTGACTTGATGAATCCAGGGTTGACGTACCGAGACCACGATGCTGGTGATCAACTCAGTAACTCAATCCAGGTTTGTCCCATCAAGACCCGTGAGCGCGCATGTACAAGAGGCGTGTTCCAGGGTAACGACCCATCGCAATCATGAACACAGAAAAGGGAGAGAGAGCGCCTCTCGCTGGCCGAAGAGGTTAATGCTGGAACAGTACGAGGAGAAGTGGAAGCTGATAGAACACACATCTCCCACTGAAAAAGGAAACGTCCCGTGTCAAAGAACCTCAGGGTGATGTATACTGTCTGTGGGCCAGTCAGGGCCAACGGGAAATAGATGGATCCAGAACCTGTCAGATGTATTAGAAGTCCAGGAAGTGAGAAGTTAGATCGGTCCTGGAAGGTTCTTTCACACCGTAACTCTCTCCTCACCACTTGTCTTACATGGAGGAATGGGCAGGTCATTGTTTTTTCAGACATCTCATTGGCCAGTGGGTGGTTCTTTTCACAGGATCAGATTCAATCCCGACAGTTACCCTGCTCCGGAGTACGATAGATAGTTGTTCAGAGTAAGTTACCGTCGAGACAGGCTTTGTGGTACAGAAAACCCAGGGTTAACCCTGAACTTATCTCGCTAAAACAAAAGCCTGCTTCGTGGTACAGACCCCAGCTCAGTTTGCAGAGCATGACTGACATGACTCCGAGTACAGTATATGTATAGTGTGAGTGCTGCTGAGATCGATGCCTTGTCATTTGCTTACCATAACTCTTCATATACAAGTTGGACGTCTCGAATGGCATCAGCATCCAAGTGATTTATCATATCTTTGCGGTAGCGCACCATGAATGGCACAGTGTTTTCCTCACGCAGCAAAACAATGATGTTTGCACACACCCATTCCTCCACACATGTGAGGGTGGACAGCAGCTGAGTGGGAGGGACACACGTCGATAGTCAAAGAGTACGTCCAGTCGTATTTATCGCTACAATAGTTTGGGATGACACGTATACACACACACACACACACACACACACATGCATGCACACATACACAAAGTATATATGCACAAAACTTCAAAGAAGAGCCTAAAATACCTCGATTGGCTCCCAGTTCATGTTGAGTTCCTTCTTCAGAGCTTGTGCTTTGTTTGTTGGTAGAACATAACTCGTTCTCTGTTTCTTGACACGCGGTTCATCAAATGTGAAATCCTCTTCCTCTACCTCTTCTTTCTTAGGTTTAAGACCAGCAACCGATGAGCATTCCCAGCTGCCTGCCCGGGCACCCTCCGTGACAATAAATGACACCCTCTACAAGAAAAGAACGAGGGAGATATCATCAAAAAAACAATACAGATCACTGTCGATATATGTACTATCACAAGTACCTTTTGGGTTTAAACTTACATACACACGTTATTACTGTGAGGCAAACAAACAAACAAGTGATATCATTCTGCTCTCAGGAGTATTTGTGTGCATGTGGCCAATTAATCCCACCTCCTCCTTTATCTTTGTACTTGGCCCACTCCGTTCACCAGCTCTATCATTTGGTTTGTCTTCATTCGAGTTCTTCCTCTTTGCTCTTGTCGGCCTTGACTCCCTTGGATCCTTCATGGATTCTGCAGCCTGTGTTTCCTGTTTGTAAGGCTTCAGACCTTTAGGCTCTCTGGGAGCTTTAGGTTCTTTGGGTAATTTCGCTTCCTTTGGTTTAGTGGTTCTCTTGACAGTTGTTTTCTTCTTCCTTGATGCAGCCTCACGAACATTTTTGTTTGGGCCCTTTTCCTTGTGTCCTTCTGTTGGTCTCCACTCTGCACTATCATCATCATCACTGCTGATTATCTGGGACAAGGACCTGGGGTATTTTTAATAGATTTGTATTGGATAACGGTTACTTTACAGTTTTACTTGCATAAACGTGTGTGCGTGTACAGGCATTGGTCTCTGTATCATCTCTGTGATTAACTGTGCAGTCAAATCTTACTTTGTTTGCTGTGACATTGTAAATCTGTTGCTCCAGAGATTAGCATCAGTGACATGTAACAACTAGATGAATAAAATAAAATCACTTACAGGTCTGAGTCCTCCTCTTTGTACCTCACAGCTTTGGCAGTAGTTGTTCTGGGTTTTCTCATCATCTGTTTGGGGGATGTTCATGAAATAAATAGCCGTAATAGTAGATTAGGGTAGGGACAGGAGCTTTCACAAACCTTATAACGAACATGTACGTGTACAAACAGACATTGAAATAAGGTAACCGTTGTATTATTCTCTGCAAGCCTTCATTTTAAACCTGTCCCTACGACAAATACTTGGGCACATGCTGCTTCCAGACACTAGCTCCACACATCCACTTTTGGCAAATTTACTTTTGCCTCGACGTTTTCCTCTTTCTTTCCGCCTGCTGTGTTTGAAATGAGCCGCGATCAACCATCAACAGCTCCACTTCCTGGAAGTCTTGCCTTCTTCGTTTTCCTCCTTCTTCTTCCTTGTTGCTTTTAAGTGGCAGAGCAACGTTCGCCCTTTGTTTACCGCCATCTACTGGAGAAAAGAGGGAGGTGCAGCAACAGAGAGGCCGTCCCATGAAGCGTGAAGACGTTGAACCTGTTGAATCCGTTCCTTTTTCATTTTCTGTGCACATGATCTATTTTATTTGTGATTATTCCCACAATAATTCATATGATTTAGATGAACAATTATATATATAAAAAGATTATCTTTTTAGCATTGCTTTGAACTCGACTTTTATTTGTTTTATAGACTGTATTTAAATCCTTTAGAATGTTGTCACCTTTCCACCTTTGTTCCTGGAAAATATTAACTTCTTTAACTATATAACTATCTATTTTATCTATTATTATCATTATTATTATATATGATTTCATCATCACACCTTTTTAGTATTCTTAGTTTTCTCTTTTATTACTTTGTGTTGCATCAACATGTTTGAAAAGTACTATATGAATAATGATTGGAAACTGTTGGTTATTCGGTTCATTTCATTTCCTCCTCTTGTTCTAGTTACGGGTCAACGTCAGGGTTCACTCTGGACGAGTCTCCAGCTCATCAGGACCACATGAAGGACAGACAACCATTCACACTCACATTAGAGTGACCAGTTAACTTCAGCATGCTGTTGGAGGAGGACAGAAGATGGAGTACCTGGAGAGAACCCACACAGACATAGGGTGAGTACGTTAAATCCACATAGAAAGATCCCCAGGTCAGAAGCTGAACCAGGGAACATCTGCTGTGACTCGACAGTGCTAACCGCTGCATCACCATGCCACCCCATTTTTATTCATTTAATTTCAATTCAATTTAAGACACAACACAAAACCAATCAGTATAAAAGATTGAAAAGAGAAAAAACTATATCTACTTCAGTTATACATTATGCTTCGTACTGATCATGAAACTGTCTGACTGTAACAGGGAAACTCACTTTCTCTCCCCACTTCCTATAATTTATTCTCAAGCGTCAGATTTCCCTGGTAACTACATTTTCGAATGGCATTAATGTTAAATAGAATAATCAACTACCAGAAACTACAGTGTACTCTCTCAACAAAAGGAAAACACACTTCCATATAGGGGAGAAGACTTTTAATTAAATGGGACATGCCATCAAATTCACAATTTACCTGACCTTATTCAAATTAACTGAATAATTAATAATCTGCGAAGATGACACCTGGATAAGAAAGACTAAACTCACTGGAGTTTTCTATAAAAGTACAATGACTAATAGTATAAAATGTCATAAACTCCATAACTGCTGTGTGATTGCTGGGACCAGACAATCAGTTGAAAGAAAAGGTGGGTGAAGTACGTCCTCTGTTCATGCCATAAGTATTCTACTCTCTGTGTTTACAAACTGAATCTGTCTTTTAATTCCCATCACTCTGTAATCTTTCCAGCATGAAGTACAAACTCTTCTTCTGTCTGGAATACCAGTGGCTTTACTCCCTCCCTGGTAATAGATGATGCATGGACACAAGGAACCAATCAGAAAAGCCATTTGGGAAAACGTCACGCTGGCAGTGCTGGTTTCCACCTCCTGTTGCTTTCAGTTCCTTCAGTCTCTCCTTTATAATGAAAGTGAACTCTCACTGAATCACCTCATCGACAGTTGCGAAATAACTTTCAACCTGACCTGACAGAAGGTGAACAGTAAGTCTGCATATCATATGTTTTCTGTGTGTGTGTACGTGTGTGTGTGTTACTTATGTTGTGGTGTACATGTGTCCAGGTTTACAGTGTTGAAAAAAAGATGAACGACCCGGAGAATTCAGCTCAGTCTCTCATGAGAACCCCCAGCCAACAAACCATGGACGCAGCAGCGTAAGGATCCTTCTTTATCTCTACACCCCCGACTGGGTGCCCGGCTGGGTGCCCGGCTGGGTGCCCGGCTGGGCGATTCTGATTAGTTTGGTTTTGGGTTTTTTTTTACCCATGGAAAGACATGAATGCATGTTAAGTATAACAATAATCCAACCATCCATGTACAACCCTCTCATGTTTCATCCAGCGGTCGTTCCTCTCGGGCCTTTAAGGTGGCAGGTATCACCCTGCTGGCCGGCGTCCTGATTGTCGGTCAGGTTGTGATCGCATACGTCCTCATCAGCCAGCAGAGTGACATCAAATCTCTGGAGAAGCAAAACAACAAGCTGGAGGTTGACCTGAAGAATGGAAACTCTGGTGAGGCTAAGAGCAGCGCCTCAGCTGTTAATATGAGGTTTATACAAACAGGTACAAACCTCGTCAGGTGAATTAGTCCTCTTTTTTTATCAAGCTGAAAGACGGTAGACCCACACACGTCTCATCCTGAGAAGTACTGGGATTTTCCGTATGCTGTATGTGTATTTCTCTACTTGAGTTTGCCCTGTCACGGACTATATGGTGAAACTCATCTCACTTTTTAGCCTTTCACACAAACTTATTCTGTCTGTAGTCTCTGTGCCAGCACGGATGCAGGTACCAATGAACGTCATGAGTGTGATGGACGTCAGTGAGGTAACAGCCCCATCCTAACTAACTTTAATATCAGCACGTTAGTCAACATTTCTTCGCCCACAACACACCTATGCATTTCAATATACATTACATTATCTTCCTGTTTCTTCTTTTTCTGCAGGAGGCCTCTGCTGGTGCCCAGGAGAAATGTAGGTTCTCCATTAGTATGTATGTGTACATAGAATAATCCTCGGTGCAGTAGTACGCTGACCTCTCAATGCTGTTTCTGTCTCCTCCCCAGCTCTCCCACAGACCACCAGCTGCCTGGAGGCTGCCGGTGTGAAGCTCCAGGTTCCAGGTTTCCAGCCCCTCTGTGATGAGAGTGGCCTCTATAAGGCCCAGCAGTGCTTTGAGCAGCGCTGCTGGTGTGTGGACCGAGTTACTGGGGAAGAGATCCCTGGATCCCTGACCGACGGGGCAGCACGCTGCACAGTCCCAGCCGGTAAGACAAGGCAGAAAAGCCAGAAGGGGATTTGAGAGGAGAGAGGATGTTGAAGTGAAAGTGCTTTCCGTCTGCAGGCAAACTGATGGCTAGACTTCATGTTGCTGACTAATGTGGTGAGTATAAATAATGAACTTACATTCACTCAGTCACTCAGTATCACTCGGTCGTAAACATCTGAGTCCTTTGTTGCTTCTAAAACTTAAGACAACTTTTTTTCATTTTCTGGGTGATTGACGCCGGTGATGGAAACTTCCAGCCCAACGACAGTTCACTTGCTGATCATATGTCGCCTCTGTCAAAGCTTAATTACACTGGTTGAACGTAACACACCGATGGGACTTAACAGTCCAGTGATTTGTTCTAATAATTATAAACTTCTATCTTCTAGCTATCGTCTTACAAATACACTGCATTTACAACTACACCTTCATGGACAGAGGAGCCTGTTTCTATTCATGCTTTGAGTCAGTTCTTCTGTTTAATGAATCATCTTGAAAATAACATTTTGTGGAATTAAACAAAATATTTGAGTAAATTTGCCAACTGCTCCTGGCTGTTTGATGAGAGCATTTTATTCAAAAAATGACAGTTGGGGTTACATGCTAGGAGTTGACAGAAACACTCAACCAGCATTTTTTATTTGACATGTAAAAGTGATTAAAGCAAAACAAAATAAAAGTAAATCAAATTCAGTTCAAGGATGAAATGATCGAAGACTGATCAAGCGCAGAGACGAAAGTTGACTGTTCCCCGTTTATTTCAACAGCTTAAACTTGTTGAATGCACTTTCATGGTTTCATTCATTAAATCACATTGTGATTTCTGACATGTAACAGACAACCTCTCTGCATTCAGGGATAAAAAGGCAGTAATAATTCAAGTTGCAGTTGGTAAAAAAGAACTCATGATGGAAGTCTTCTGGCTCCTCCCACAGCCTGAAAGCCAGTTTGAAAAATCCTTCACTCCCTGAACCAAACCCCCCCATCACAACCAGGAGTGGCTGCTTCTCTTATGACTGTCATGTCAGTCTGTGCCAGCACTGCTAAGTGTTGCCATGGTGACATAGCCTACATCGATCACTGCGGACGGCTGAGGCGCAGGGAGGAGCCTCCATCATCTAACTCTCATTCTCCTATCAAGTCTTCCATTTTTTTCAAAGTACTAAATGTTTGAAGAAAAGTCCCAGATGCTTATTTCTTAAAAAGAACCATAACATTTCCAGACACGAGTAAAACATGCACTGACCTAAAAAGAGCAGCATTAGAAACGGCAGCAAAATGAAGACACAGTGATCGTTCTCCAGTTAGCAAACATCCAAGTGCACCTTCTTCTCCTTGTTACACCTCTGTAAGTCAGAAGACAATTCCCCTTTAAACTGAACCCAAACGGGTGTTATGTGTTGGTTTCTTTCTGTCCAATACTAAACTGAGTCGCAAATATGTGATTTGAAATTATTTCAATGTCAGTAATAGAGGCTAGGATCTTCAAAATACATGAGTTGGATAGAGACCTGACTTCAAACTGGTTCAATCAATAGACACACGATCAGAAACTGTCGCTTGCATATACATCAGCCACATTGTCAATGGTCCTGTCTTTATAATTACACACAGCATAGTTTAACTGTGCTAGTTTAACTCAATTTAACTGTGCATCATGGCCGCACATTACATTGAACAACACCATATTCAAATGACATGACTGAACGACTTTCATGGCTTTTGATACTGAAGAGACAAAAATGAACATTATCAGCTGTTATGATAAGACACAATAAACATCTGAAATTCCAAGAATTACCTAATTGAAAATACATCTTACAAGTGTGCAGCTCACACTGCATGAGATGAGAATATCACGTCCAGATCGGTGGAGTCATTCTTACATACACATGTGAATGAAGGTACATGTCAGAACAAAACAAGTTACTTTGGTTCATCCAAATCTTGTCAACTTACATTTTTAGTAATGTAGGTGGAATACATATATAAAAAATGAAAAATTACCTTTGAAAGAAGTGCATAGATCTAAACTTTACTTTTTATTTGTGAAAAGTCTCCCTGAAAACACAGAAGGCAACACTTTGAAATCAAATGTTAGACTTTGCCCTCGATCCACATGGACGAATGTGCTGCACAGACACATGACATTACTGCACCAACTGTACAAGCATTGACCATATTACTGAGTGAGAGAATAGTGAGTTTCCATCACCCGCTGAGGAAATAGTGCAATTTAATGAACGCTGCTATGATTGATTTCTCACCACTAGAGGGCACCAGAACTCCAGGTCGTCAACAAAACAAATCTCAAAAGGGCAAGACGCTGTTTGGCACACAGTTCCTCAAAGAGAATCTCCTCACAATTAACCTGCAACTTATTTCCACTCTTAATTAAACTGTTCATTTTAATAAACAATACAACTGTGTGTTTTCATTTGACCTGAAATACAAGTACTTCTTGAGGCCAAGCTATGCCCACTAGTTGGTATTTGTTTGATTTAAACAACTTAAATATTAATATTCAGCATATGACTCATAATATCAGTAAGAATACGTTGCAAAAGAAATATATTGCAAAAAGTAAACTTCCTTTCAGAGAAAACTGATGTGAGAACTCAATATAAGCACCCAAAGTGATTTTTAAAACTGTCAGTTATTTTGAAATGCACTGCATTCTTAATTTTAATATGGATGTCTTTAACTCTAGCAACCCTTATATTCCAACCCTGATATTCTATCCATCCATCCAAATGATTAATTTGTAACATGATAACTGTTCCCATGTGCATTGTCTTGGCACCTTCTTCTCACTTTTACTTGAATCCTCCTTTCAGCTTGTGTATGTAGTCTTTGACGGTGTTTTCAACATTGGGTACGGCATAATTTTGTGCAGCATATATTCCTGTGCAAGTTCCTACTGCGACACCCAGCAACGGTGAAGAGCGTAGTCTAGCTACGATGTACCCAGCGAGAAAGCCCTTCAGAAAAGGAGATGCCAGCAGACTGCCGCCCTAGAAAGGAAAGAGACAAGAGAGTAGAAGGAGGTTTTCTATGGCTGCTGGACAACATGAACATGTACGCCAGCATCTGTGAGACTCACTGCGGGAACCCCAGCCTGGATCTCATCCTCCATCCGTCTCTGGATGTCCTCCAGCTGGTCCTTCAGCTCCACCAGGTCTTTGAGCTGGTCCAGAGGAGTCTATACACACACACACACGTGCGCACGCAGCAAAACAAACAACAGGTTTGCTAAGATCACCTGGGAACTCCTTTGAGTACATTTTCTGGGATATTTATTGTTTGAAATTGAGTGATCCATCCTTTACAAGCTGGTCAAACCAGTGAAGTTCCCAGTAAACCAGCTAGTTTAGTTAGCAGGTGGTCACCACCAGTTTCCTGACCAATACTGGAACATACATTTAAAAGTACCGTACAGTAAATTCATGTTAATGTTAGCTAAGTAATGTAGCAGGCAGGCTAAAACGAGGCTAAAAACATAATGCTAACGTTGCGACAGCGTCTCTTCATAACATGGTAATCAGCGAACTGTGAATTTGAGTACCACTAAAGTTGTTATATTATAGGGTATACTCCAAAACAACAGTATGAAGCAGACGTGTAAAGTCAAGGACACCGACCTTGTCATTTCCCATAGTTTTACTTGAGTCAGTTTTTCTTCTTCTCCTCTCATTTTACAGCGTAAAGAGCATTTACTGCCACCTACTGTGTCGGAGTGGAAACGGTCCACAACGTGTTTGCCAATCTTTTTGCCATGAAATGCTCTGGGTGGGTGACTGCCCTTTTTATGAAATAGAGTTGAGAAACAATTGTAACGATTATCAGTATTCAGAATGTTGAGATGAAAATGAGAAGAAAACAAAATCTAAAATATTTTTGAGATATTTGTTCCTTATACTTACATATCTCACTGGAAACTGCCATGACGATGTAGAAACTATTGCACCATAAAATATTGTACATAGGTCTAGTTAATAGGGACAAACCTCCAGAGCTTGTGGGCAGCTCACTCACTCACAATGGCCTCGTTAGTTCACAAAACCTGATTTGTCGATCTCTAGTGTTTAATTATAACAAAGCTCTTCTGCTATGAAAATTGAATTTAATGGTGCAAGGAGTTTTTACTGGACTGAAGTGAATGAGGAGACATGGGGGAAGGAGGAGGAAGTGAAGAAATTAGACAAAGGGATAACACATCACAGCTAGTCATTAATCAGAGCTGATACCTGCACCCGTTCACAGCACTGTAACTCACAACCAGAATAAGGACCAACAGACTGGAGAATTTATTTATTAAGCAACCAACGTTTCTCCAGACACACTTTTACATGTTGTAACATGTTCATGAGTGTTGTGGCAGAAAGAAGTGGATCACAGAGGAATCAGATGGTCTGATGGGGAATCTCTTTATTCCCAGCAGCCCTACAACAACGTAATCTTGCTGGATGCAGAAAAAACCTTTGAGTCAATTGTAACATTCTTGTCACGAGAGTCAAGTCACCCTCCGTGTTGTGTCAATGTCTGCCCAATTTCCTGTTTTACTTTGAAAGTCTGTGTTTGTTATTCTGCCACCTTGCCGTTCCTCCCTTGATTGCCCTCATTGTTTCCACCTGTTCCCCCCTCCCTTCCTATTTAAGCCGGTCATGTCCATTGTCTTGTGCTGAGTCGTTACCCTTGTGGTCGAGAACTCGTCATGTCATTGTCTAGTAGTCGATCCTTGTGTGAGCTTCGCTTTATGTTTAGTCCCTTCGAAATTGTCCTTTACCCCGGTCGGGCGATTTATGTTCTTTGATGTTCTGTATGTTTTTTTGCCTCCTAAGTGAGTGTTGTTTTCAGTTCTCCCCTTCCCCTTTTTTGATCTTAGTCTCGTTTTTGAGCATAGCTTTTGTTTCCCCAAATTCATAATAAAACTAAGTTTTGGTCGTCTGCATTTGGGTTCAGAGTTTTCCTTTAGCCATCGTTACAATTCTATCCGCCACACTAAACAAATTTGGTTCTGGGGAAATCTTTCTGGATTGGATCAGAACCCTACACTGCTCTCTGAGTGCCTCAGTTAGGGCAAATGACCAAATTTCTCCTGGCTTCAATCTCCAGAGGGGCACCAGGCAGGGTTGTCCCCTTTCCCCTTCCCTTTTTGCCATTTTTATCAAACAACTTGCCTAGGCAATGGACACTGCAATTCAAAATATAGATATAAAAAGAATTAAAAATTCAAAGTCAGAACCTACATACATCAGCCTTTGATTTCACACATCCAGAAGTTTTCTGGGATCTCCGAATGTTTGATTACCTCCGAATCCACGGTTCTTCTGATTAATTCTGACTTCTGTAGCAATAACACTGTTATTGTTCATGGGCAGCACAGGGGATGGTTTAGATTCAATGGATTGTGTCTCTGTGCACCAAGGAGAAACAGGCAACGAGTTTAAAGATATGCATTTATTGACTAAATACTAATAACACACATAACTAAAATGACAAAACACAAGACAAAGAACAGACACACTACGTAAAAGTAGACTAAAGATAAATTCTGGGTGATGTGTCAGGAGAAAGTCATTGATCAATTATTAGTCCCTTAATAACTGAACTAATGACTAATGACTAATGACTGGAGTCAGACGTGAGGCACAGTTCGCTCCTCCCTCACCTGGGGTTTCTGCCCTGGATTGATCGGAATATCTCAAATTCGGCATTTTTTACTCAATAAAATGTCAGAAATGACATGCATTTTTGACACAGATCAGTGGAAAATATTAATATTTATTCATGTACACTTTTTTTGTCATGACAGGTGAGGTAGTGCCTCACCTGCCTCCCCTGACCGCACGTCACTGGTAGTCAGTGCCTCTGTTGTGACCCTCCTATTCTAATTCCCATCAACGTCCAGGTGACAATCTCACATACAGACACAATTAGGTTACACACACATCAGTTTTGTTAATCGCCTGTAAATCTGTTATATCTTTTCCAAACTAAACTTTTCACTGTAAACACCTCTTGCCCCATGTAAAGTGCTTTGTGACAAATGTCTGTGGAAAGTTCTGTTCAAACCAATTCTACTTTCTTAACACTGTCCCCTCAAACTGTACAGTGACCACTCACATATGTGTTGCTGATATTACTACGACTCAGACATAGTTGACACTCATATTTATAGTTGTGTAACGGGGGATGGATGGGCTCAAACGCAACACACGGGATTCAGGGTAACAGGTTTATTGGGTAGGGAGGCTGGGACAGGGAGGAGAGACTTATGTCCAAAGGCAGACGCCACAAAATCCTCTTCAGTACTTTAATGACGAACGAAAGACAGTCTCAATTAAATCCTCTTCAGCAATCCATACGACGAACACAAAACGGTCTCAACCAGATCCTCTTCCACAGGGTATTCAGGAGCGACAAGCGCAGACGTTACAAGCTGGGGGACGCAGGTCAGGGTCGAGTCCGGCAGGGTTGGGGACTGGAGACGGGAGCTGACGATATCTGCAGACATGAAAGACAGGCAGGCAGAGACAACAATCTGACAACGACGAGAGGGTCAGGAGAGGCTTTGACATCTCTGGGAGGGACAGGTGTGGGTGATTGAGGCTGATTGTGGTGAGATTGGCTGGGAGTGGCAAGGGGTGATGCATTCAGGGACGAGAGGAGAAACCAGTGACTCAGGCAAACCATGACAAGTGGTTGTTGTTGTTGTTGTTGTTGTTCTCTGTCAGTGTCCCCCACCACCTCCTTTTCCATTTTCCACAGATATTGTTAATCCTTCAGCCTGCTACAGTTGTTGTCTGTCTGTGTCTCCCCTCCCCCAGTCTCCCACCCACAGCTACTGGGGGTACCCCAACCTGCTGTCATTGTCAACTATTGTTGTTCTTTCCCCTTTCTCCACAATTTGTCATAGGTTGCTGATTTGCTGTAGTTGCTTTGTTTTCTTTTTTCCTTTCTCTTTCTGTTGTCTGCTTGTGTCTGTGTCTCTCCCCAGGGTTGGGGTTAGTGTTTAGGTCTTGGTGACCTGGCCCCCACTCTGGCTCTTCTATTCAAGGTGTTCTCCATCCCCTGTCAGTATGGGTCATGGTAAGCTGGATCTCATCTCCTACATATACACACACGATAGAACATCTTCCAAAGTGGGTTTCACAGAGAAACTGCAAACGTGTGAGTGAATGGCGAGGCTGACGGGAAGTTGGAGAGGCTTTTCAGAGCACTTACAGGGTGTCAGAGATGGTTTACATCTCAGAAAGAGGCCAAAGTCTGCAGCAGTGAAGACCAATTTTAAAAGGTTAATTGTGCCACAGAAGTAAATACATCTGCTGTACTTTGTTAACGTAATCCTCTAATCCTCTCACTCCTCAGGACAGTGCCCATTAACCTTTTCTTCTTCAGGGTCAGCACACGACTGGACCACAGTATTTAACGGACAACTCAATTCTGTAAACATTTGCAAGAGACAAACCTCTGGTCACACACTCCCCAGGACTGCGAGCATTTAAGACTGGGAAGGATCCAGCGATGGAGGTAGGCTGTCTCTGATCCTCTCTGCTGCTTACTGATTCTGGCTGGTCACTGAAATGGAAAAGGTCAGTGGAGCAGTCACTGGAGTGACTTTGTTGGATAAACAGGGGACAGGAGAAATGATTTAAATGGCTATATGATCGTAATCAAAAATGACTGATCAACTTCAATTCTATATTAATGCTCTTAATGCTCAGAGGTTAGATCAGTAATGTTTTTACTAGCATGTAACATTTGTAAAGTTTGTGTGGAGCTTTGTCACATTTTATTCCTTACATCTTTTTTGTTAATTGCAAAAAAGATTTTGCTCAGCAGATAACAAATAGAACTGATTAAAAGTCCTTCTTATTCCCAACGGAGTACCTTAGGAAAGTCATATTTTGTGTAAATGGAAAGGTGAATATTACATGTATATGTTGTTTATGTCTATCTTGTTCCAAGAGAAGAGTTATGTTTTAATAAGCTGTGCTCTGCCTCAGGAGAGCGTTGACACTTGGATATATTTGACTATGGATCTACAGTCGATAATATAACCAGGTGATCGTGGTGTTTATAGCCCATGACATCTGTATGTATTACGCGGTTCCTGCAGTACAGTCGTCCGTCGCTGGTAATGGAAGCTGTGTTTCTACCTGGACGCCTTTCACTGAGGCTGCCTGTGGATGGGTGGAGTTGGCTCACATTCAGCCAAATTCCATATCAACCTCTGCTTAGTATTCAGCAAACATTTCCACTGATGGAAGTCCCCTCGCCCAGCAGAGGAAAATGGAATTGGAGCACAGGACAGCAGGACTGAAAAGACGCCATTAGCTTAGAGGAATGACTCAGCAGTGTTAAGATGGAGAAAACCTTTAAAAATGGATGAACTGAATAGAAATGCTTCGTCCAACTGAACTGACAAATGAGTTGCAGATGGTCTGAGCGATATGTTGAGAAGTACCTGTAAAGCCCTTTGACTGTGGTCTTTTTGTATGGAATGCATGGAAGAAGAAGAAGAAAAGAAGAAGATAAAGTTTTTACGCTCTGTTGCTTTTTCTTCTCCCACAGTATTAGTCAAGGTAGAGGAGGAGGGGGAGGAGGAGGAGAGGAGAGGTGCTGCAGCCTCACTGCACCACTGCTGTGATGTGCCAAGGTGTGTGTGTGTGTGTGTGTGTGTGTGTGTGTGTGTGTGTGTGTGTGTGCGCTTACAGTTTAACCATCGTGTTGCTCTGTTGGGAGTCGGATGTGATATAAATCACATTCTGAGTTGAAACTCAGTCGACATGAACATCACAGGAAATCGAAGCACATACAGTCAAGCACCTCTGTCGCTGTGTCATCTATAACACAAGAAAATCATACAAAATCGTACAAATCTTTTATTTTTCAAAAAAACCCGAGCATGTTTAAGTAAGTGTAAGAAGTAAACAGTTAGACTGACATGTAGACTGATTGCACTGTTGACTGGAAAGAATTGTAGCAAGTGGAAATGAGGGAAGTACAGAAGCAGTCCGAACATCCGGGAAGGAGGGGGTGGAAGAAGTGGAAAAGAGAGAAAAGAGAGAGAAAGTTTGGAAGAGCTGCACGCCGAGGTTTGTCCATCCATTCATCACCTGTTCATGACTCTGCATCAAACTCTGCCTCACTCTGTCTGTCTATCCCCCATTGTCTCCTGACTCCTCCCTCCTCCCTCCTCCTACTCCTCCTCCTCCTCCTCCTCCTCCCTCACACATATGCCCATCTAGGCTGGAGGAAGCCGGGTGTGGTGGAGGTGATCGGTGTGCATGGAGTTGAGCCGTTGGTCCAGTCCAGCCTGTAGCTGGGCTCGGGCAGACGGGAGCCGTCTAGAATGGAGATCTGTGAAATGTAGTCAAAAGGAGAACAGGACTTACTCCAGCCAGAGAGGAGCGTACGCCAACAGCTATTTGGTGAGGGATTCCAGAAAAGCTTCTCAAATAAGTCAATTCTGTGATCTTTTTAAAATGTTGTCCCACTGACCCACCGGAACTAAATACTCCTTTTCTACAACTATGTTCAGAAGAAGTAAAAGATGCAGTCATTGCTGATTTACTTCTCAAAATGGAGAAGGATTACACAAGTTTTTCACAAGCTCAAGTGACTGACTGACCGGTACTCCACCTACTCAACAAATGGAGCGAGGGAGCCGTGGGCCAATGGGTGGCCAGGACCCACGGGGGTTGGCGCTGGGCATCCCAGCTGCTGGCATTCCTGCCAGTTCGATCATCTCAGCAGTGCAGCAGCAGGACTACTCTGCCAGTGTGTGGCTGCGCAGGAGAGACAAACTGGAACATGTAAGTTTCAACACTGGGACCTTCGGTGGGAGAAGGAGTCAGAGAATGGAGTCAGTCAGGTGAACGGTGAACGTTCTGAGTGTAGTGGATTAAAGCAACAGACTGGTAGCAGAGTGTTCAAGGATCCTGATGGATCACACAGCCGACAGGTTCTGGACGCTTTTGATAATGGACGTAAAAATTGTCAGTGCTGAAAACTGAGGTGGCCTGTGGAGGCAGGAACATGAATCCCAAGTGGACGCTGTAAGACCTTACTCCTTCCAAAACCATCATCATACCAACGTATGAACACAATGCTGGTGTCGGCCCCCCAGCTGTGTCTCATGCAGATGTTACACGTCTCGTGCATGGTATCAAAGGCATGTGACTCTTTGGTCAGAGCGGTAAAGAAGTTTGTACAGTATAAGACCGTGACGTTCATTTGTGCAGAGGAACAAGCTGAGATTCGTTTTCCAATAACGTTTGTCAGGTTCCAAGCAGACGGCTTCTACAGAGCCTCTAGCTGGAGGAAGGAAAGTTATGTGTTGAATATTGGATGTTCGAGGGAAAAGTGTCACCACCACAGAGCTGCTTTATACAGCTGTCTGCAAAACCACACACACACACACACACACACACACACTGCACAATTAATCAAAGCACACATGCAGTCAAACTCCCATCAGACACAGATATTTTAGCCGTTCCTGTCACGTACACACAGACACACTCAACATTAGTTAAACACATCGTCATGGTGTGAAAGAAGTCATCTGACACAGAGAATCCATCAAACGGAATGAATTTGTCATTCCAGTCATGAGAAAGCTGATTATTAAAGTCAGGGCTGTCCACCGATTCACTTCACAGATCACCCCGTGAAGAAGCATCACATCTCCTGTCATATGAGCAAGTGGGAGGAGAGCTGGGAGGCTGAATGCAGAGTACAGAGTCAGGCTACTGTGGATTCGTGTGCAGCAGCCTCTCACCAGACAGCCTCAACTAACAATCATAACCCCCCGTAACCCCCCCCATAAAATAGCAAAAATCCATTTAGGAGCAAGTTGAGCAGTCCCATCATGATGGATGATGGCGGCAGCAGCTATTATTGCCTCAACTTGTTTAGTGCTCTGCTGCATTTAAACAAATCATTTATCTTCCGTCAGTATGGACTTTGGAGAGCTTCCTATTGGGTCCATCAGCCATCGTTGACGTCTCCACAGGCGCCATTCAACAGCCGTTTGTTTAACGTGCTGGAGTACTTACAGACACCCTTGTGTATTTCACCTGACGTGTTTCTTAGTGCAGTATGGAGTCAGTGTGCTGCATGGTTTCCTGGACACTGCTCTCACTAATGACAGATCCTGTTTCAAACGCTGAGGTAAATGAATTACCACCCTGAAGGAGCTACTGGAGTGTTCACCAGGCCTCAAGTAGATGACGGCAGAAGTCCCCAGTCGGGTTCAGAGGCTAATTTTTCGACACAAGCCAGAGATGCTTTGATTGAATTTTCAATTTCATGGTGCGCTGACGCATCGTCCCAAGGCTGCAGTGATATTAGCCTGCAGACCTGCAGAAACCCGCAGGCTTTCTTTCCTGGATACAAACTGGAAAGAGCTTTTTGTCAAAGCTTTTTCCTTTTGTCAAGATGATGAAAAGTGAAAATCCGTTTCATTTACTTTTCAAATCCCTCTGATGAAATGTGGTCAGCTGAACTGTTCATTCCCATTATATGAAAAAGGAAGGCCTTGGGCTTTGTCTTCACTCTGACAGCTGATGTGAATGCTGCTGTTCAGAGTTCTCCTCTAATTGGTGAGTTTTATCTGACAATCAGGAGAAAAGGTTCATCTTTTTGCTGTATCTGACAGAAAGCGTGTTTCGTTCCGTTTCAGTCTTTTATCCAGGAGTGACTGATTCATCAGTGGTTCTTTGTCTCTGGAACACTTCAGAGCCAGTAGGGATGATCTGATAGTGAGAGGTCTCCAATGACAGGAATTTAAAGTTTCCGTCTCCCTTTTGTTGAAACAGACACTTGGAGGGAAAATTCCTTTTCAGAAAGTCAATCAAGACAATGTGGTTTTATGTTTCTGTTGGTTGGACGCTGCTGCCCACCAATCACCCCGTATACTCACATACTCACACTCACTGGGTGTTTGGCTCATCGTTTAACGTTCGTTTTAACAATTCACACTCTTCAGGTTGTTGCCTTGACCGAACTGATTAGCAGCCAAAGTCACGTTCTTCTGTTTTTTCCATTCTGACATCTACTCACCAGTTTCACACAGCACCAGTGACACACAATCGTCTATGAATCACTGTGATTGTGACACACAGTGTTTAAAATACTCGTCATTATGAAACAACTCATTATTTTGTTCACATACATCAAGTCAAGTCACATTCAGTCTGCAGACCTACCGGTACAGAACAAAGAGCGAATGATGAACACTCACTGCAGTGATGGTACATGTGACTTCCAAACAGCAGAGGGCGCTGTTGCCTAATGCATACATACTCGTGCGAGAGGCTTGTGGTTGAACTTAGTGTCTGTTTGTTTGCCTCTTTGTGTCTTTCACTGTACCAATAGATGAAACTTGTCCTGAGCAAACAGAAATGTGTGTTGTATTATTGTGGTTCTATTGTGATCACCAATCATCTACATGTCTCTAGAGTAGATGTCTGGCATCAATATATGTCTGAGTACTTTGACGCACAGTGTTGACATGTCATTATCCCATTTATTATTGAATAAACATTGCTCATATTTAGACTTGTCATGTTTTAGAATGTTTTCCTGGAACTGTCCAGAATAATATGTAATATATAATACATCAAAGTGTGTGTGTGTGTGTGTGAGTGTGTGTGTGTCATTAAATCTTAGTCTTGCTGCTTATGCACCACTACATCACCACTACTACATCTACGTCTCATTTCCTGTATGCGTGGCTTAGACAGATGAGTCAGTGGGGGTCAGTGATCCACTGACTCATGGTGGGTTTAGTTCTTGTCAAAGGGACAGAAAGGTGTGTGTGTGTGTGTGTGTGTGTGTGTGTAATAGATGCTTAGAAATATTACACAAATCACCCCCCTGAAATGTGAGATGTGTTGTAGTTTTTCACACAACACCTTAGTATTTTCTGTTTGGAGCCTACACTAGTGTTACACATAAAATATGTACAATTTGTCTCTTTTGTGATTAAAAACTTTGTAGTTTGTTCAACTATGTGTACAAGGCCAATCAGGGATTGTACAGAAAACAAGAGTTGAGTCTTATTTCTCTCCATTCTGTAAGAGTTGATGTGATATAGTTTATGAAAAGGACAAAGCTTGAAGAGTGCAGGTAGATAAAGGTTAAAAAACATCAGCTGTTGTTCTGTCCAGCCTGTCAATGCCACGAGAGAAACAGAAGCGTGACCTTTTGTGAAGCTCAGTATCCAACGGCTCCACCCCACCGCATCATCTCTGATGACATGACAGGAACACTGGAGCTTGAAGCGGGAGAATAGAATGTCCTGAGAGAGGCGTTTTTCACACTCGCCAGCAAACCTGTTAAAGATCTGAACCAGAAACACGCAGATCGCCGTCCAATCAATGGAACTCTGCAGCTCCATTCAGCATATGGATGGGACAGAGCATCAGTAACACGTTGTAAGGATTATCTACAGTGTTTGTGTTCTTTGAGTGAGATTTTCTCCTGAACAAACACAATCTGCCCTTAAGACTTTAGGCCAGAGAGGAGAAGATTTAAGAAGAAAATCATGCACCTGTAACAAAAGAATATAGTGATGTTGCACATCACGCACAACAGTTGAACCTGGTGTACAAGCCCACATAAACCTTTTATAAACCTCTCTATTTTTCTTCTGCTTCATTTTATTTTTTCAGGGATACGTGCGATGATTTGACTTGACTTGAGTCAGAGCTGTCGATGCATCATTCCAAATGGAACGTTCTTATTTTGACTCTCTTTTCATCTGCACTGTGTGCCTTCTTCATTTACTCTTTACAAGAAAGAAATATACTGATATTGAAACATGTGAACAAATGTCACACACACTTTCCTGTGACACTAAAGGTGTGAAATGAGACAGACAGACAGACCTGAGACAGAGAGGTCTTGTAAAACTATGTACTACAATTCTCAAGACGAATGTCAAATCACCATCAGTGACGTAACTAATCAGTGACTGTGCTCGTGACTTACATATGATGCATGTTCCATGTTAAAGGGATGAAGCGATAAGGACTGTGGGTTTAAAATCAAATTACATTTGTACTCATATACATGACCTACAAATTGAAACACAGCGACCAGACCTGAGTTCGGTAATTGGTTGTTGCTGCTGGTATTTTCGGTTTGTGGGCTTTCCCACCCGTCCATTGCTGACTGGTCTCCTTGCTCCCACCCTGCAGCATACAGAAGCATCTCATACAGCTCATGTGGGACCACCGTGGTCTTCACTAATGGAAGACTTCTCACGCAAAAGGGCTGCTTTCTTTACTCGGCAGAGGAGGCAGCTCTGTGTGATTGTTGTCAAAGAACAGAGGCGAAGTGAAGTGAAGATGTCAGTCTGGATGAGGTCTTACCTGTGAGATCACAGCATGTTCACCCATCATAATGAGATTTTATTTCCACTATTGTATAGTTGTTGTTCTAATTAAGAGCAAAGACCAAAATTTTCCATAAAAGTTTCCAGTGCTTAGGAGTTGTGCTTTAATTCTTAAATAAATTTCTCCTCTCTCCATATAACAGCGCCCTCTAAAGGCTATTCAGTGTCACAGCAGACACTTAAAAAGATTGATCATCCCTGCTGCACAGCATTTCAACGTTCCGCCAAGAGTCACTGCATGCTGAAGAGAGCTGCTAAAATTTGATTTTAGAACACGTATGTACCGTCCATTTGTACATCAGTGACCTCACACGGCATCTCATGACATACCAGGATTTGCTGTGTAAAAATAAAATACGTGTCATTCTTTTTGAGTGTTGCTGCTCCTTCAGGGTGAGTCCTGTATTCCTACATTCACAGATGACTGTGCACGCAGGAAGAAAGGGAAACTGTTATCGTCATCATTCTAGTTAAAAGGCAGGATGATACAGAGTAATATTGCTTTACTCTGTATGTACACGAGACAAATTGGCTTTTACTACATTTCTTTACAAAGTAGATACATATTTTTAACACAACATAACATCTAATGAAAGCACACACACACACACACACACACACACACACACACACAAACATGGTATGAGAGGAGGCTGGCAGGACAAGGGAATGGATGAAAAGAGTCAGACCATCTATTTATTCTCCTTTCCCTCCCTCTTTCTGCATCTATATGGGAGAACAGAGAAATGTGAGCTTTCTATTAGAGAGAGGAGATGTAGAGGGAGAGAGGGAGGGAGGGAGAGAGGGAGGGAGAGGGAGTTAGAAGGAGGTGGATGAACACAGAATTCTGTGAGACGAGAGCAGAGGAGGACAGGAAACCTGAAGAAGAAAGTGTGAGAAGATGATAGATAGATAGACAGATAGATAAATAGATAGATAATAAATAGATAGATAATAGATAGATAGATAGATAAATAGATAGATAGATAGATAGATAGATAGATAAATAGATAGATAGATAGATAGATAGATAGATAGATAGATAGATAGATAGATAGATAGATAGATAGATAGATAGATAGATAGATAGATAGATAGATAATAGATAGATAGATAGATAATAGATAGATAGATAGATAGAT